>DWON01001013.1:0-27110 GCA_018251015.1 Phocides pigmalion okeechobee | reverse complement strand
AGAGCGTCTCCCGTCGTACTTAAAGTCACTCCAGATGTAGCGAAGCACTGGGGAAAGAAAATTTTGGACAAAGTTGCGTCACCATTTGTTTCACCAGTTGCTTTATGGAAAAAGAATAGTTAAAAAAACTAAAAAACACTTTTATAAAAAAAAAGTGTAAATAGCAGAAAAATGGAAAAAACGTGGGGTGTTTAGTATCTATTGACACCATGCTCGCCACGCTTTTTTACATTGATTTTTTTTATTACTTATACTTTTTTAAGTTGGATTTATATTTTTATTTTTTTAACTAATATTTATTTTTCTTTTTTTTCATATTATTGCATTGTCATCGGTCTTTGATAAGTACGCAAAGTTTCAAATTAATCCTACATTTTGAAGTACGTTAAAATCGTGTTCAAAGTTTCCGTTACAAACATACATACATACGAGCGAATCTAATAAAAGCGTGTTAAAAAGTGTATGTTCTTCTGAGATTTTATGTCCACGGATCACAGCGACTACTTAATATCAGGTGGTTTGCACGTTCGTTTGCTACTGTCCATTTATTTATTCACCATAAGGCCACTCACAGAATTACATGCATTTCAAAAGATAAAAAATAGCATTAACAAAAGTTTTACCAGCAGGTCACACATAATTATAGGCAGTCACAGCATGCCATGGATGTTAAATAAAGATAGAATATTTAAAAAGTTATTGTAACGTTCTTATTTAATGTATAAAAAATATTAAAATAAACTAGATATGCAAAGAAAATTTAAAAATAAACTACATTTTATTTAGGACTTGTTTAAGGTCTTTATAAGTAATAAGTCTATCATTGAACAAGTCTACAGATCCATCATTGTTCAAAAGTTCCTTATAAAACCTACATAATCTTGGTATTATGGAGAAATAGCCAAGATTAAATCTGTGTGTAAACAGTAGGATTCGATGTCGTAGCAAACGAGCATTATTTTTAAAATATATTTTTGTTTATATTAGAAGGACTCATATATTAATATATAAAACATCATTAAACATTACATGGATGGCAAGTCCGCTGGTTCTATAAAGATGTGTGTTTGTATCTACCTGTTTTATGAATGGTGTTTTCCACCAACCGGACTCCGAGGAGCGTGGTGGAAGTTGTTCTGAATTTGCCCCATTTTCAGGATCGAGTCCATCCCCGGAAGGTGTTACAGGAATTACATTTTGACAATGGGATTTGAAGGGTGATGTAGAACTCATGGTTTTATAAATATTGTTTTTTTCTTGTCTTTACTTGTTTAGTCTATCTTGTCGTTGACTCTGTAAATATGTCATAAATTTTAAATAGTATACAAAATTTTAACATATGTGTTTATATATAGTTATTAATGTAAACATATTAGTTTCAGGATCGTGTGGCGCGATCTCTTGTCATGTTGCGGAAAGTTGCCACTAATTTAAATAATCGTTGGTTTTATAATACGTTTTCACACAGTTTGTTTAATAGCCTATTTACATTTCCAAAGCAAAACTATAAAGTAAAAATAAGTGTAGCGACAGTACACTTACTGGATACTTGTGGTTGTCCGCTACACTTTGAAACGAGGCGACCATCTTAGTCCTCAGGAGTAGCAACGTATCTACGTTTGAGCTCGGATAGGTTTTCAGTCGTGTTTGCGATTGTACCTGGATGTTTATAGGCTGCGACTACTTAACATCAGGTGGTTTGCATGCTCGTTTTCTGCTCTACTCACATAAAAAAATATTTCAAATATCTGAAGAAATCTCTTATATCCAAAATAATTTGTCTCCTGACTTACCTTAAGACCTAAATAATCCTATCACAAAACGATGGAACGTCTGCCGTAACAGATGTCGGCTGTACATACTATACATACATTGTTCACAAAAATGCTAATCTAAATTATTTTCTAATTATTGATTATTTTAATCGGCTGTATTTACCCATTAGTCAAATTAAGGTCAAAAAGGAATATTAATAAAGTGTAAGACATAAAAACCTTATACATAGTTAGTACATATGATCTTCTGTAAATTAATATACACTGATCCGTATTACGCACAAATCACCATTGTTAAGAATCCAGTTTTGATCGTAGAAGAAATTAAAGTATTAATTAACATTAATTTATAATTGCTTCAATAAGAAAAGCCAGCGAGTCCTGACGGCACTTCGACGCAACTTGAAATAATGTTGATCTTGTAAGGTCATTCCAAAATATAACCATGATATCTGCGAGAATGTCTCTCTGTAAGTAAGCAACGCTAACAAATTTTGATATAATTTCGAAGGTATGTTTAGGATTTCGTAATCCAATTTAACAGAAAGATACCTTTACAATTTCCACATATCTATGTGTCACAGTGATTTTAATCAGACAATACTATATAAACAAAAACTGGAAATGAGATGTTTTATAGCTACTATAAACATATCGATATGTTAAAAACACGGAAAAATGTTAATTGAGCAATCATCATTCATGTCATTTGGGTATAAAAATATTTTATCAGCAGTCTGTGCGCTTTTTTCTTCTAAAGGCATTAAATTGTCCCCAATCACTCTGACTCGGATCTCTCATTTATTCGATTCGTATTTATGTAGATGTCCATACTAAGCATATTATGCATGCATATTAAGTGTTAACTTGGTTTAAAACTCGGTCAATGGTGGTATGGCGGTGGTAGCGGATAAACCCTACGGGTTACCGTACATTGTCCTGGGGTTTAAAACCAAAACTACGCCAAAGTATCCCGTGCCTACCACATGAGCCGATTAAAAGGATACTTAAAAGGTGGTAGAGCCGTTAGAGATCGCCCGGGGCGGTACCACCGCCACCCCCATAACCCGCCGTAAAGCAACATGTTCTTCATGTATTGTGTTTCGATTGGGGAGGTGTGGTTGCCGGATACACACTGTTGGAGGCGACCATCTCAGTCCTCAAGAGTAGGAACGCATCCGCGTCCATCCTTAAATAGAACTTCTGTTCTATTTGATATTGGAAGTGGTTGTCCATGGGCTGCAGTGACCAACTAAACAAGTCCACTAAACACCAGGTGGCCTGCATGCCCGTTTCTTACTCTTTCGCAATAAAAAAAAAAACTTCCAGGATCGTGAGAAGCAGGAGTGAGAGTTCGAGCCGTATCAACATAGCGATCATGGTAAAGATGGCAGTGTAAATGTTCCCATACCGGCACAGACCGGTCCCCAAGGAACTGGGGAAGATCCCCGAAGTGGTTCACGATTGATCGATCGATCTCGATAACCTTAGCCAACAGGGCGCCCAAAGTCGATGTACTACAGTACATCGACTTTGGATACAATGTATTGTACTCTTGACATTTATTAAATCGAATATATAAATAAAATACCTTACAATCACATAAAATATTTAAATTTGAATTGAGGTGTCGTGATAAACAATACCAGTTGCCTTAGTATCTTAGGATAGGATTTCCGTCGTTGTACGTGGATGTCTATGGGTTGCGAGTACTTAACATCAGGTGGTTTACTTGCTCGTTTGCTACGTTTCTCAGTTAAAAAAAAACGGATACGTTCGAAATATTTTTCTCCGAGACAAAAAAAAATACCTTGCAAAAACATATTTCGCTAAATCGAAAAATATGAATTTATCATATCAACTATTACCAACAAAGCCGCAGGTAAAGCTAGCGATCTATGACGTAATGTATTTATATTGCCGATAGTGACCTTTTCATTAACTTTTATTTAAACTATCAATATGTTGATTACAAGTAGAAAGTAAAACCTGTTCAAATGATTAAATGGATGGGCTCGTATTTAAATGGGTTATGGATAACGATTACTAATACAATTATACATTATCTATTCGTGACAATTTATTTACGTCCAAAACTTCCTGCCTTTTTCATCGCAGTGAAAATCTTTCAAAGGTAGGAATTGGACTTGAAAGGTGGGAGAACTATAGTTCGACCGGATATCATCGCCGCCCTCAATATCCACCGTAAACCATTACTTGTGTTTCGGTTGAAGAGGTGCGGTTGCCGGCTACACTTTGAAGCGAGGCAACCTCCTTAATCATAATTAAGTAGCAACGCATCTAAGTTCTAGCTCAGATAGGTTTTCAGACGTGTTTGTGATTGTACGTGGATATCTATGGGCTGCGACTACTTAACAACATGCTATTTTGCTACTCTTCTCACGTATAAAAAAAAAGAGTTATGTGGGATTTCCCAGCCGTCTCAGAGTTTTTATTTGTTTATTAATTACCTGCTTCTTTTACTACGCAGAACCCTTGATTTTTTTCATGTTGACCTGTGTCTTGGCTGTTATTATCTATCATAGAAATAAAAAGTCACAAAATAATTTTCACATTACCAAGCATAATTTAAATATTTTCTTCTTTTTCCAACAAAAAAAAAATAGACAGAATAATAAACATAAAAAGAGTAACTAAACAGCCGAGTTATGTATGATTTCTACCCAGTAAAATTCCCACATTGGTCCACTTCTCAGGAATAGCCTGAGGAATTCAGATTTTTTCATAGGAACGTATACTATTAACTTGATAGGACATACAGATCTTGACAGTATAGTTTGATCGGGGAGGTATCAGCTTCATGCACAAAATCCGTGAAGCAATGCAACAAACTTAGTCCTCAGGAGTAGCAACGCATTTACGTACTTCAAATGAGACTTCAGTCCTCTTTGAAGTATACTGCAGCTATTACTAAACATCAGGACGCCTGCACGCTTGTTTACTGTTCTAGTAACATAAAAAAAATTATGTCGACGGCTATGGTACCATCTCGGTCGCATTATATTTCTACCATCCGTAATTTATTTATTTAAAAGGGGAGAGAAAATATAATTTTGAATAAAAATTTTGGACATTTCACACTAATAGGGGAATTGAAAAATGTGGATTTAAAAAAAAATCTTTTATTATTTACATTACCTTTTTCATTTTTTTTCAATATTGCAGATGTTAATATTATAGATTTTCTGAAAAAAAGCTGGAAATAATTATAATTTACTTAATAATTAAGTATAATTTACTTTAACCTTAAAAAGTCTTTTGTACGACTTTGAAATACATAATGAGGTGATAAATGACTAACGAATATTAATGTGCGCAGATAAACATTACTTTCCGATCCCTTATAACATTTGTTAAATAACTCGTTTAATTACGCTCTAAACACGAAACTTAAATCAATATCGCGTGTTTACGACGACAGTTTGCCTTGAAACCTCGATTTTACAGGAGACGATATTTACACTTTTGATCAAGGGTAATTTTTTAAAATACTGTACATAATACATTTAGAGCATGTTTTAGATAGATAGATAGATGACAAAAAAATGTATGTTTTTTTTTATAGATTTGTTTCAGTAAAAACCAAAAAAAATCTTATCATCCACCCCCCATTCCTCGGGCGCATTCACAGTTGTTTTGCTTCAAGGAGCGATCACAATCAGTGTCAATTGCGTTGAGGGTTATTCGTGCTTATTGTCTTTCTTGTGTGAGAAGAGTAGCAAACGAGCAGGCAAACCACCTGATGTCAAGTAGTCGCGGCCTATAGACACCCACGTATATCCACAAACACGACTGAAATCCTATCTGAGCACGAACGTAGATACAGTGCTACTCCTGAGGACTTACATGGTCGCCTCGCTTCAAAGTATAGCCGGCATATGTGTTTAACACTAACACATTCTATTTATATCCCACTGCTGGGCGGGGTCATTTGTCACCATGACCAAAGATTTGGAGCGTATTCAACCACTCTCCTTCGTTGTGGAAACCACCCGAAGCAGCTTGGTTCAGTATTGTTTATGCGCTCATAAGTTTTATGGAGTTCCGTTATTTTTTCATTAGTCTTCACCAAATTTGTATGACACCGCTGAAGCATTTTTTTAAGAAACAGACAAAAAGAATTACCAGAATCAAAATTTAAAAAATGTCTTTGACGATAAGTTTCTTATGGACATGAAATACTCCTTTTGGAATAAAAAAATCATCAAAATCGGTATGTAGCAAATGTAATCAGAAAACATACTCGTACATTTGAGAGGTCGGTAGTTTTTGTGTTTAGTGTTTCGCTACACGCTAATTTATTCCAGTTATTCATCTTAGGAAATCCGAGTGAAATTACAAGCTAAATTCCTTTAAAATTATTCCCTAATTCCATTTTAAAAATGTTTGTCTTCAACTAATCACCCTCTAAGGGATCGATATATCTAGCAATAGACTTGTAACGGGTTGAAAGGGCACTGTTATAAAAACAAGTTTAGAGTTCTGTGATTGTTTACTGTCAAAAACAATTTAGTGAAATTACATACTAAAACAGTGTTTTGATTTTATTTGTAGGGATATTTTTTATTCTGGATACATAATAGAAATGCGTTAACGGTCAATTTTAACGTCATTTTTAAATTTGCATTACTGAAACAAGTTTACGTATATAAAAAATGTTACGTATATAATCTTTGATTACAGTTTAACTAATTTGAGCCCAGACTCTTCGCTTTAGTTCTATATCAGGACGTGGTAAAAAAGTTTCGAAGTCAGGTTCCTTTACTCCTCTGAACTCTTCCTCTATATCTTGAAGAGTTTTGTTCTTAGTTTCCGGCAGCATGATCATGGATATCACCAAGCCGTAACACACGAGGCCAGCGTACAGCAAGTAAGCTCCATGGAGACCAATATTGGCAAACAGGAACAGAGCGGTCTTCATATTGATGATCATATTTACACAGTAGAACAGCAGTGTTATCATGGAGCATATGCCACGGTATTGTAAGCAGAATATTTCTCCACTTATAGTGTTTGGAAGTGCCAAATTGCCTATAGACATAGTGAATGAATGGAAATAAACCAACCCAATACCAACAATTGGATAGTCAAACGTGGAAATACCATAAGTCTTCGCATACACGTGTCCTGCAGTTAAAAGAAATGATACTATGTTTAAGGATACGGTCCATAAAAGCATAGCACGCCTTCTTACTTTTCTGATGATTATAATGGCGAGGCAATTAGCTATCAACTTTAAAATATCAGTGGAAACCATTACAAAGTATATGTCGACATTGTTTCCAATGATAATATAATACATGTTAGTTGTGTAAGCTTCTAGTAAGTTACTGGCTGACCACTCATTAATGATGTGCAAGTGGAACATCAGAATAACAGCCTTATAAAATTCCTTCTTTTTTATCATTACCAAGAGATAACTCAGTTGCCGTCGTAACCAATCTGAAAAGTTGGTATTGTCGGTATTCGTTTTAATTATGCGTATATTGGCTTTAATCATTTTCTCCAGCTCAATTTCTTCTTCTGGGTATCTTAGCCAACGGAACGCCTTCCTGCATTCTTCGTATCGTCCACGAGTTGCTAAGAAACTAGGAGTTTCGGGTGAAAACATAATAATAATACAGTCGAGTAAACTTGCGCCTGCAAATATTAGGGACAGCTGTTTCCAGTTAAAGAATATAGAAAGAGAATGAACTATTATTACCCCGAGAGAGATTGCTAGTGCAATAATGGATAAGAACGCCCCTCTGTACTTTGGAGTTGTATACTCTCCTATAATGACTGGCGCTAATATTGCCGACATGCCTATAGATAACCCTTGTAGAAACCTGATGCAGATGATGGAGTAATAGTCTGATGCGAACCAGAGACCCACCCATGAGACACCGAGCATTCCGTTGCTAATAGCATTCGCAGTTCTTCTTCCAAATCTTCCCATGATAAACGGCACTATTATTATTCCAACAATGAGAGATATTCCAATAATTGATGCTGAAAAGGCACGAAAATATTTTAACAACAAAGTTCTAAAACCATCCACAATAACGAGTATGTCACGATCTTTGTTTACCAATATTTCGAACTACTTGCATGGCTCGTGGTAATCTAAGTGGAGCTAATCTAAATGTTATAACATACCGTTATTTAGTAAAATGTATTGTATAAGTTTAAAATCACATAATCTTCAATTTAATTTAAAATTGCAACCAAAAATGTGTTTAAATAAACGTGCTTCACATTTATCTACACTTCGCGTATTAAAGCTGAATCGCCTTTACCTAATCAAAAACAAAATATTTTTATTCAAAGTACACTCTTTATAGAACTCTTTTTGATCGTCAATAAACTACCACCGACTCGTAAAGTGTTTCATTCTGGAGAAGAGTCGATGAAAGAAACTCTTGCATATATCCTGCTCCATTATCATATCGTAGATGATATCACCATCGCCTTTTATATATTAACTATAGAACAACTAAATAACACTAAACATGATACGTCTGCTATAATTTATGTAAGGATAAGAAGCTTGCAAGTATTTATATTTAATTTCTAAATATTATAAATCAAAGTCCCCAGTCGTGTCTGTCTGTCTGTTCGCTATAAACTCAAAAACTACTGGACACATTTTCTCACAGTTTCCAACAACAGGTAAAGTGATTCCTGAGAAAGGTTTTGGTGCATAATAACTTAAGCTTTTTTGTAAATTGGGCGAGAAATTAAATAATTAATTTCAATACAGTAATTAACTCGTCGTTCGAAATAGATGTGTCTTCTTTTTAGTTTTTGCAACTAGGTAATGACTAGATGTATGTATGAAAGAAAAACAATATAAATATAAAATATATTACCCGTGAGAAACTGGGCCGGGTAGTTCTCTCACCTTTAAATTTATGAGCTTCATATATATGAGTTATTTTGAGAACTCACCTATCCAAGATTCTCTTTCGTCGTCAAGTTCTATATCTTTGGATCCTCTAAGCTGTGGCAACAACACTGATGTGAAGCATGTTACTAAAGAATCTCCCGTAGTACTTAATATCACTCCAGAAGTAGCGAAGCACTGAGAAAAAGAAGTTTTATAAGGAATGATGATGAAACAACCAGGTGCTGATGAGGGTTTAATAGGGAAAAGTAAAACTTGGAGGTGGAATCACCATCATCGACGCAATAATCCACTGTGATTGATTTTGTATTTCTATTGAATAGGTGTAGTTGCTGGTGAAGTGAAAATCCTCAAACGCAGCAAACGAGGATGCAAACCACCTGATGATAAGTACTACCCGGGAGGTACCACCGCCGCCCTCATAATCCGCCGTAAAGCAACATGTTCTTCATGTATTCTGTTTCGGTTGGGGAGGTGTGGTTGCAGGATATACATTATTGGAGGCGAATAAGATATTTCTATGGATGAAAATCTTAATACGAATTATAATAAAAGCGTAACCTAAACAATCTAAAGGGAGTCCGTGCCCGTGAGGCTATTGATTGATTGATTTGCTATTTCTATTGATACCTGTTTTACAAATGGCGATTTGCACCAACGGGTCCCGGAGCTGCGTGGTACCGAGCCTGTCCCATTTTGAGGATCAGAACCACCTCCGGTAGAACCAGTTTCAAGAACCGTACCTTGTAGTTTCATTAAGGTTTGGGAACTCATGGTACTGAAACAAAGATGAAGGCACTATTTTTCTATCTTTGTGTTTGTCTGAAAAATAAGTTAAATAATAATTTTGTTAATTATAATTAATAAAATATAAAAAAAAAACCGTCCAATACTGTCTCAAGCCGCAAGCAAACTGAGCTTCTGTGTTGGAGGAGGTTCGTCATGTTTGGATTAATTTTCAGGTAATATGGAGCTTGGATGATCGTCTTTGATTATAAATAATGCTATAACCACACGTCTCAAACCAAAACAGAAGAATTACTTGTCAGCCGATTGACAGGGCGGGGTTTGTACCCCATTCGAACTATGATCCTACCACCACCTACCATGATCTAAAGGTGGTAGAGCCGTTAGAGTTCGCCCGGGGCGGCACCACCGCCCTCATAACCCGCCGTAAAGCGACATATTCTTCACGTATTGTGTTTCGGTTGGGGAGGTGTGGTTGCCGGATACACATTTTTGAAGTCGACCATCTTAGTCCTCAAAAGTAGGAACGTTTCCGCGTCCATCCTTACCTAGAACTTCTGTTCTATTTGGGATTGGACGTGGTTGTCCATGGGCTGCAGTGACCACCTAACATCAGTTGGCCAGTATGCCCGTTTCTTACTCTTTCATATTAAAAGAAAAAAATCCTTTAAATGTATTGTACGCGAAAACACTACTTAGTATACAGTTAATACTCGTTAGATCTATGAGTCAAGATAAAAGCGACTTGTTATATAAAAACAATGAAAATGAAAAATATATATATATTAAAATTAAACTATTTTATTTCATTACACATAAGCTATTTACGTACACTTCATGAATGTTAAAGATAGAATGTAAAATCAGTACATCGGCTTTGAGCGCCTATTAGCCGTTGACCGGGAGAAAAAGCCAGCGGAAAAAATAGTAAATATACAAACCTCATTCAGCTCAAAAAACACTTTCAGTATATTATGTTTTATATTACGTTTTCCTTTAACTTCCAATTAATATGTTCGGCGATTTTATTATCAATTAGTCTTAATTACCAATGAGGCGTGTCTGCACTTACGAGTAGAATTTACTTTGGTGATTAACGTGGATGTCATTGAAAACATATCTAACAATAATGTAACATCGTCGCTGAAACGTATAAAATTATGTTTGTTAATCGATAGAGGCAATGCTAACAATTTTATTTTAGTTACAAGGTTGATGTTGTACATAATTTGTGGCTTAGGAGCTCCAAAAATCCTCTTGTTAATTTTATAACCGCGACTTCGATCAAATTGTCTTAAATTTTCGAAGCTTTTCGGATTTTGTAATAGTAAAATGTTTTCAATTACTATAGTAATCAGAAAGATTAGATAGCACATAGGTATTTTTTTTATGTGAAAAGAGTAACAAACGAGCTTGCAAACCACCTGATGTTAAGTAATCGAAGCCCATAAACATCCACATACAACCACAAACACATCTGAAATCCTATCTGAGCTCGAACGTAGATACGTTGCTACTCCCGAGTGTAGCCGGCAACTGCACCTCTTCAATCGAAACACAAGTAATGCTTTAAGGTAGATTATGTGGGCGTAATTTTAATATGAATAAGTATTTAGTACATAAGTAATCATGTAAGTGAATTTCTTTACATAATATGGTAAATGTCGCTTATCTGACTTACCTGGATAAAGGAGTTTAGGGCGTAATCAACTTTTTTCCAAAATTAAGAAGATTTTTTTCGTTTCTCCAGATAAACAGTTAATGTTTCTAACATTATGTACTTTAATACTAGATCTGTTCATGCAACAGTAAATATATTAAATTCTGGATTAAAAAATAACCTCTTGCAGATGATAGCTCCAATGCATTTATTCTAGAAACTGCTTTTTCATATTCTTGAGTTAGAAAATCAGTAGAGTAAGCGAGTTAATGTTTTGTTCAGTGTGTGAGTTTATTCAGTGTGTGTGGTTGCACGGATGGACGGACGGACGGATGGGCAGACGCTTGGCCGGACGGACGGATGGACGGATGGACGGACAGACGGACAGATAAATAAATCCCACGGTAAGCTGAACTCGTCGGCTGAAGACGCTTAAGTTAAGAATCCAATTTGCTATGCGGTATTGGTAGAAACTTCGCCGTCGGTGGAAGTACATACAAAATAAAATTAGATTTTATTTATACTAACATTGTTAATAAGTAATTACTAACAATTTATATGGACTCCTGTCTGATTTAAATGAATAAATAAATATGGCGGAGTTCGCTCGAGTGTCGTCACTGCGCAGTATTGTGAGCGAGTATGTAAACAGTGTGTGGTGAGCAGACGCAATTCGCCGGCGCAACTACTAGGCGAGCAGAATACTGCGAGCGATGCTCGTAAACAGGTAACAGATGGTTGATGACGTTTACGGTCATTGCCTGTGTTAAGTGCGAACAGAAATGGCGACGTCTTACACCTAAAGGTCTTTAAAGATGGGAGAACAATAGTTCGACCGGGGAAGTACCACCGCCGCCCTCATAACGCATTCTTTGTGTTTCGGTTGGAGAGGTACGGTTGCCGGCTACACTTTGAAGCGAAGCGACCATCTTAGACCTCAGGAGTAGCAACGCATCTATGTTCTAACTCAGATAGGATTTCAGTCATGTTTGTGCTTTTACATAGATGTCTATGGGCTGCGACTACTTACCTTCAGGTGGCTTGCATGCTCGTTTGCTATGCTTCTCACATAAAAAACGTGATCTACTCATATCCAACAATACTTACGGCTCTTGTGGGGAAGGGAACGGGTAGGGATTATTCAGACCTTGATGGTTCCTCCTGAGAAGAACCGATATAAAGATATGGGTTCTTCTCAGGAGGGGTCAATATCTCAGATGGGGTCGTTCGACGACGTTGATCATTTCACGTGACACCGCTATATGAATTAAAACATCGATGATTGCGCGCCATCACGTCCTTGGTCGATTGGGCGGCCGTAATCGGTCGTATGGCTAGTTCTGGTGCGTTTCAAGAAGTTTTTATTGCGACCTTGATACCAATGCATACCATACCGTTACGTAGGTGAGTCATGAACAAACATAGGTCCTGTGTGTAGTGCAATGAGTAGGTAAAATCATTATACAATGCCACTGTATGTAGGAATGACGCAGAAGAATCACTCACCATCGCGACGCGTCTGTCACACTGCTGCGTGTTTATGCACTCCTGTTATTTCTCAAATTTTGTTTGGAGTAAAATGTATTTAAATTATTTTATAACGCAAAATCAGGCCTAGAACGCACGTCTGCTTCGCGCAGAGATTCGGTGGAAAATAATGAACGAAAATAATATTATTGTAAATCAAACCATAATTCAGATTTCGGAATAGGTCTTTATTATTCTAGAGGTGTGACATTGTACTCGACCATAATATTGTAAAGATAAAATGTATATAGTGGATATAGTATAGTTTTACATTATTCATATGAAATAATAATAAAAAATAGGGTTTGTACTTAATAAATGTAGCTGAGAAATTGATAAATATGTAGAACATATAGGCATTAAAAATCTAAAGGAATTTTCAATTTAATTAAATAATTTGTTAAATATTTTTTATGTGGGAAAAGTACCAAACGAGCGGCCATTTGATTTTAAATGGTTTCTGCAGCTCATGGACATTTATGTCCCACCTCAAACAGGACTCAAGTCCTGCCTGACGCCGTGCGTAGTTGCGTTTCTACTCTTGAGGACAGAGACGGTCAAATTAGTGTAGTGTAGTGTAACTGCACTTCTCCAACCGAAACAGAAGAGTTGCTTCACGAGGGAATATGAGGGCAAAAATCTCCCTTTCTTAATTGTTGTTCTACCATCCTGTCTTCTACCAGCTTCCGGATGCCTCTTATGCCGTGTAAAGAGGGACATAAATGATAAAAAATCTTTGATGTGATTTGAAAGCCAGTTTACAACAAACATGTAAACAAACAATTATATTAAGTTAGTATAGCATACTGATTTAAATATATATAGTATAGTATAGTGTATTAAATTACATGAGTATAGTGTTCTAATTTGAACGGTTATACTAATTAAATAACACGTTGTGCAATCGATTATGTAATACGGGTTTTTAGTATTTATGGAAAAGGTAGAACAATTAACACTTTGAATGCAGCGCTCATATATTACATCGAGTCAGCTTTGCTTGGGTCGAGTTGCTCGAGTCAGCTTGGGAGGTGGCGCTAAATTGGAGCTGTTTCATTTAGGCTGGTGACTTTTTTGCATCTTATTAGAAGAGCTCACGTCATATCACTCTGGGATTACGTAACAATGTATACTGACAGCAGCCCAGAGGCAAAATACATCTGTATTTTATTTACTATCGATAAATCTGTGTATCTCATTATAAATGAAACTGTAATGTTTTTTATGAGAAATAAAGTTCTTTAAACCTAATACAAGAGAGAGAAGATAGGAATACATCAATCATCTACTTCCAAATAAAGTATGTTTATTTCCAGAAAGTCAACTTTTATTAGGAGATTTACAAACATCGGACATGTCTGGTGTATGTTGTTTGGGATACGTACTAATTGGTTGATTTTATCATCCTACGGGGGTCAAGTAGAAGAAAGTTAAATTCTTTAAATATGTCATCGGTAATCAATAGTCCGGTTCTATCTCGTTGGCAATTGAATTCCCTTTCGGGAGCATCTGTGATCACCAGCGAGTAAACTTCAGATAGACACTAAATTAATACACGGCTATTTATAAAATAAAAATCTTAAGAATTGTTAATTATGTATTTAAAAAAATATATAATAAAACTTACACATTTACTACAAAGTTAAAACATCAACAAAACAAAGCATGAAAATCCTTGATTAAAGTTTATCACACGGTTCTTTTAGTTCTACTTCAGGACTAGGTATAAAAGTTTCAATATCTACTTCCTTTACTCCTCTGAACTCTTCTTCTATATCCTGAAGAGTCTTGTTCTTAGTTTCCGGCAGCATGATCATGGATATCACCAAGCCGTAACACACGAGGCCAGCGTACAGCAAGTAAGCTCCATGGAGACCAATATTGGCAAACAGGAACAGAGCTGTCTTCACATTGATGATCATATTTACACAGTAGAACAACAGAGCGATCATGGAACAAATGCCACGGTATTGTAAGCAGAAGATTTCGCCACTTATTATGTTTGGTAGTGGAACATTGCCTATAGAGAGGGTGAACGTGTTAAAATAGATCAAGCCTATTCCAACTATCGGATAGTCAAATGTGGAAATTCCGCGAGTCTTTGCATATACGTGTCCAGCAGTCAAGAGGATTGACGAAATATTTAAGGATATTGTCCATAAAAGTAAAACGCGTCTTCTCACTTTCCTGATTATTATGATAGCGATGATATTAGTTAACAGCTTCACTATGTCATTGGAAATCATAACAAATGAATTATCTACATTATTCCCAACCACTATAAAAAGAATGTTAGTCGTGTAAGATTCTAATAAATTGCCCGCCGACCACTCGTTGATGATGTGTAAGTGGAACATGAGGATAACAGGCTTGTAAAATTCTCTCTTCTTTATCATGTTCAAAAAATAATTAAGTTTCTTTCGCAACCATTCCGAAAAGTTCTTACCGGTGCTTATTTTATTTACGCTCATATTTGCTTTAATCATTTTCTCCAGCTCGATTTCCTCCTCTGGATATCTCAGCCAATGGAAGGCCTTTCTGCATTCTTCATATCGTCCGTGAGTCACTAGGAAACTGGGTGTGTCGGGTGAACACATAATAATGGCACAGTCCAGTAAAGTTACAAAGGCAAAAATTAGACACAGCTGTTTCCAATTAAAAAATACGGATAGGGAGTGAAGTATTAATATTCCAAGGGCGTAGGAGAGTGCAATAGTGGACAAAAATGCACCTCTGTACTTTGGGCTCGTGTACTCTCCAATAATGATCGGCGCTAATATTGAGGTCATGCCAATAGACAACCCTTGCCACAACCTGATGCAGAGAATTGCATAATAGTCTGTTGCAAACCATAGACAGAGCCACGTGGCAGCGAGCATTCCGTTGCTAATGGCATTCGCTGTTCTTCTTCCAAATCTTTCCATGATAAATGGTACAATTATTATTCCGATGATGAGAGACATCCCGACAATAGATGCTGAAAACGAATAAATAATATATTTAAGAAGTAATAAGACTTACATTTAAAAATTGTGACCTTTTCAATGTATTTAGTAACCAAAATAACTATTAATCATTTTTTTTACTAACTAACTATTAACTAACTAACTCAACTAACATTCTTCATCATCAAATTGTATTGTAGATCCGTTCAATGAGCATATAATCGATATTACATTTACATATTAATGACAATAATTTATTAACCACAACTGGCGTTTAAACCAATAATGTATGCAATGTCTGCACTTTATCAAACTTGTTGTCGGGTACTTGTTTCATAAAGCAATTACACACGAATAACGTCTGGTTTCTGGTAAACTGGTAAACAATTCTGACCACAACTTTACAGCGAAACATCAAAGCAATTCTAACCACCACTTTACACCGAACTGCAAAAACTGTCCTACGTTACAAATGGATGCAGTGGTACCTGCAAAGGTGGGAGAATGATCGTTCGACGGGGGAGGTACCACCAGCGCCTTCATAATCCGCCGTGGAGCATTACTTATGTTTCGGTTGGAGAGGTGCGATTGCCTTTGAAGCGAGGCGACCATCTTATTCCTCAGGAGTAGCAACGTATCTACGTTCAAGCTCAGATAGGATTTCGGTGGTATTTGTGGTTGTGAGTGGATGTCAATGGGCTGCGACTACTTACCACTAGGTGGTTTGCAGACTTGTTTGCTATTCTTCACACATTAAGAAAACCTGTTCTCTTAACCTGCACACGCTCTATCATCTTGTATAATATACATAAAATAAAACTGTCGATTGGCTGATCCTAACAGACTGAAGCTATCAAAAATATTATTTAACTAAACTGCTAACTATTATTACAATCGTAACGTAAGATCATGTATAAGATTTTTTCGATAATCTTGTAATAAGATGACGTAAAATTCATATGCTACACAGTTCGTTGTATTCTTAGAAATCTTCAGTTTTACGGAAACAAACGTTCTTATAATCTGCTTTGAAGCAATTCTTGGGTTTAGGTTGGAGAAGTATGCGTTTCGACTCCATTTAGAATCAAAAATACTTTAGTTACCAAAAGAAGCAACATATCGACATTCGAGTGCAGATAGAACTTTAGTCCCCTTTGAGTTTGCACGCGAAAGAGACTGATCGTTCTATTTTTAATTCCTCGATTCTCAGAACTGAAAACTTCATTGACAAAAACTTTTATAGTTTGAAGGTAGTTGGATAGCAGATTATTTTTTGACATTTTAATTTTTAAGAGCAATTTTAAATTTTTGTAGCGAATTTATTTCATATGACTTTAACAGCTTTTTGCTACCACTATTACATTAAAATGTAGACCTGACCTGACCTATTGTGGGATAACTCCTGCTCTACAAATTTGTATACGCTCATACATATATTTAACACCAATGGCATATTAACATCATCTAGATTACTAATTTAGTGCTTCAGCTGTAGTAACATTATATAATCCTGTTAACTCCATGCATTGTGAGAACTCACCTATCCAAGACTCTCTTTCATCGTCAAGTCTCATATCTTTGGATTGTCTTAATTGTGGCAGCAACACTGATGTGAAGCACATCACTAAAGAATCTCCCGTCGTGCTTAACAACACTCCAGAAGAAGCGAAACACTGTGAAGAAGAATTAAAAAGAGAAGAAGAAGTAAAATATAAACCAATCAAAGGGAGTTTTCTGGATCGGAACCATTCCCTAACGGATAGAGAACTTAAAGAACCGACTTCGGTTGCATCAAAATGTGTCAGTGATGAGTATCAATGAGTTGTAGTGTTTTATGGAGAAGAATCTGGAAAGTAGTGCCCAATCCGGGCCTGAGTGGTCTCTGCTGCCCCCTTTGTAGCCCCTCATGGACCTCATGTCGCATAGGATAGGAGTTTAACCTAAATTTCAAGATATTAACTGACAATGGTCGTAGTACTTTGTCATGGCTTTGATACCCCCAGTACATGGCTGCGAACCTTAAGGGTCATCGTCAAGACCTAATCTGAGCTAACAAGCTCCTTCTTCAACTATATCTTCAACAAACTTCTTTTTTATGTGAGATTAGCAGCAAACGAGCATCCCCCGTCGTACTTAATGTCACGCCAGATGTAACGAAGCACTAAGAAAAAAATAGTTTTTGAAGAAATAATGATAAACTAATTGCAGGAGGGCATACGAAAAGAACGATATTCGATAGACGAACAAAAGACTCATTAGAAGGAATTTTAGATGATCCAGTCTTCAGAAATTAAATAATAAATTGACGAGTGTCAATAGATTGCAGCGTATACCTACGTCTAATGCGACGTACAGTGGGATCAGAAAATTTGTACATTCCACGTTTAAGTGGTCACAGCGCAAATCGTCCAATTTCAGTCCCATGGGAAATTTGTTACTGATCCGAAATAAAACAGAAGACCTATTACTAATTGTCTCTACCCTAACATGCCTTAAATCGTGAGCATATCAACTTTACAACAGCGATACGGCAAAGATCTAGCCCGACGAATCGGTAGAGCTGCCCCGAGATATGCCCAATTGGAACGTCGTACTAAAGAACACCAGTTCGATTCGTTTCGAGATCCTCCATCCTTCTACAGTATGAAGCCACTAAGGAGTTTCTAGTGGGTGGAATTCCCGTATAACCCGCCATCGTCCCAACGATTCCCCCTTTTCCCTCCGGCACAAAAAGGACTACTATTACATGTTTACTGTTTACTATCAGATGTTTACCGTCCACATTTGCTATTTAAATTCCGTACATAACCTTTAAATTCTTCTTTATATATCAAGTGGAGACAGATGGTCCACTTGATATGTAACATACAGGTTATAAAATAAACTATTTCTGCATGTACCTGCTTTACGAAAGGCGATTTGCAGCAATGGGTTACTGAAGACTCCTTTGGAACATATTCAAAATCTGCCCCATTTTCGGCGTCAAATCCATTCCCGAATGAAACACTTTCAGGAATTGCCTCTTGAAAATGTGCTTTCACGGGTGATTGAGAAGTCATCGTGTTACTAAATCAATATTTTTACTTATTTGGTCTTGTATTGCCTTTCTCTGTAAATTAATTAATAATTAATTTAGAATCAGGAAGTAATGTAATCAAAGTTTAGAATGTAACTTTTCAATGAAGTTAATAAATATTTATTTAATTTTAAAGAAGGGTTCATTTCTTAAATTGAATGTTACTATTAATACCCTTAAAATGAGGGAACTGCTTAGACATTGGCGTCCATATTTGTCGTTAAAGCCAGTTGATAATAACCAGCGAAATATAAATAATTTTCAGAAACGAATAGTATCTAAAGGTCCGCCATCGTCTTCAATGATTATTTATGTAACTTGAAAAAAGAAAGTGATATTTGTACTTTTTTGGAAAGAACGTATTTGATTCAAAAATATCAATCTTGAAAAAATGAAATTTTACGATTATTTTTTACAAGTCGTTTTACCTCATCGTGTGCTTACTATCAATCCAAATCGGTTTCTAATATATCGGGTGAGTTTTTCTTAATAAGATATTGTACAGTATTATTCCATTCTTAGATACTTGTTTTTCTAAGTTCCTAAATTGTTGTTGGGCCTGGATTCCTTACAAATAGTTTTATTTATCACATAGAAGTAGAAAACAAACAGGTAGTCCATCTGATGGTAAATGGCCGCAGTCACCCATGGACATGTATCCTACTCTATAAATAAGTCCCACTTAAAGTCAATGACAGATCCGCTGCTACTCCTGAAGACTTAAGAATTCGACTCAGTTGTAAGTGAGCCGCCAACCATACTTTCTAAGATGGAAAAGATGTGTGTTTTGGAGTTTCTTTCGCCGACTCTTCTCCAAAACGAAACACCTTACGAGTCGGTGGTAGTTTATTGACGTTCAAAAAGAGTTCTGTAAAGAATGCACTTTGAATAAAAATATTTTGATTTTGATTGATTTGATTTTGATTCGATTTTACTGAAAGCCATTTATGTTTCGCGCTAGAAATAGGTGTGGGAGTGGTACCTCCCGAGTGGAACTGTATATATATTCTTCCCATAAATTATCTTATTATTTAAGTCTCCGTTGCGTGCTAGTCCATTCATTGTACGTGTTACAACCTTAGCAAATATTATTGAACATATGCAGTAGCGTACAAACAAGCGCTGTCTTGCATTATGATAAAAATTTCGACCTGAAATCCAATTCAAAGCATGATAGCATCCATAATTTATAATTAATACCGACTGGACGTCATATCGAAGCAAACACTGGGTTATGAGACCACGAAGATAACTTTTAACTTATAATCCCTCTCATAATCCGCCGTAAAGCATTACTTATGTTTCGGTTGGAGAGGTTGCGTTTGCCGACTACACTTTGAAGCGGGGCGAACATCTTAGTCCTCAGGAGTAGCAACGTGTCTACGTTCGAGCTCAGATAGGATTTCGGTCGTGTTTGTAGTTGTATGTGGATGGGCTGCGAGTACTTAACATCAGGCTCGTTTAATACTCTTCTCACAAAGAGAAGATTTTTTTTACTTTCTGATACATCCATTACTATGCCACATTGAACAAACATGCCAAGAAAATCCTTTTTTTGCAAAAGATACCAAAATTGATATTTTTCCATAATTTTTCGTTCTTTTTTTAATTTATGGCAAATTTCCGATGTTTTCTACATTTCTCTTAGGGGTACTGCGTACCCTATCGTGCCCCCGCGAGGAAGCCCTAGTTCGTGTTAGTTCCTATTCTGCTGTTTCACAACTTGGATTGAAAGAACCGGTCTCCATAAACCTTCTGTATACTTAAGACACTGTTTGTTGAACAGTTTCACATTTAATTTAACAATTGTTGGTCTACGCCACGCCACACCACTTTCAATTTATGGAGATTTCTCTTTTGATATGTCCACATTCGTAACAGAAAAAGAATGTTAAAATAACAAAAAAAATAACGCAAATATTTGTACGAACCTCGATTAATAGCATAACACACTTATTATTTAGTTGTAACTTTAGTTAAGCTTTTTAATTAATTTAATATATGAGAATTTGTGCAATTAAAAAATGAAATCGTGATTCAAGATCAACGTGGCGTAGATGCGCTGGACAGCTTTTGTGAACAACTGTATAATTGAAAATCATGTTGCTTAACACAATAATATAACTATGACGCTGATATCGATAATAAATACATTTGTGTAAAGAAACAATACCAACATTTAGCAGATAATTTGTTTGTACTTCATTAAAAAATCGGAGTTCTCTTTGCATGCACAAAATTTTCATAGTTCTGGCGATTTTACTGAAAAATGACTATTGAAAAAATGATCTTATAACTTCAGGTAACAGATACTTTCCCAAAAAATCTCAACTTTTAGTGCGTTCTCTATTTACACTAGTAAGTTCTAAATTCCTGATACTTTTCACAAATAGTTTTGTTGATTAGTCCTTAAAAAAACTTGTCGTAAAGTTAGCAAATTATCTTGGGAAAAAGAATTAAAAGGTGGGCTGCACCACCGCCACCCTCCTAACCCGCCGTAAAGCAACATGTTCTTCATGTATTGTGTTTCGGTTCGGGAGGTGTGGTTGAACACATTATTGGAGGCGACCATCTTAGTCCTCATGAGTAGGATCACATCCGCGTCCATCTTGAAATAGAACTTCTGTGCTATTTGAGATTGGACGTGGCTATCCATGGGCTGCAGTGACCACTTAACACCAGGTGGCCTGCATGCCCGTTTCTTACTCTTTCGTAATAAAAAAAGAAGAAATTACAAACTGATTACGCACAGAACCCAGAACTCAGCGGAATTAAATTCACTAGTGTCGTCACTAAAATACAACGCAAACATTGCTCAGAACACACGTAAAAAATATTACGAAAAATTTTGAAAAAAAATGTAGGAAGACATAGATTAGACTATAATGATATAGGTGAGAGAACTGTAGTTCGATCGGGGAGGTACCACCGCCGCCGTCATAATCCGCTGTAAAGCATTACTTGTGTTTTGGTTGGAGAGCAGCGATTGCCGGCTACACTTTGACGCTAGGCGACCATGTCAGTCCTCAGGAATACCAACGTATCTACGTTGTACGTGGATGTCTATGGGCTATTTAACATAATAAGGTTTAGTTCGCATGCTCGTTGGCTACTCTTCTCACATAAAAAAGATTAAAAAAAAATTAAATTGGTTATTAAGCCAACGCTGTGTAAATAGGTGTACTATAAAAGTAAAGATTACTTCAATAATAAACTCATATGGACTAAAACGACTCCGAATCTTTGGACTTTCTCCGTTTATTTATTATTTGTACTGACATTTTCAAAGATAGAAAAGATGTGTGTTTTGGAGTTTCTTCTCCAAAACAAAACACCTTATGAGTCGATGGTAGTTTATTAACGTTATAATATGATTTTGATTAATTATTAATGTTTCAGATTTTTTTAACCAATGCTCTGTTAAGCGTATAATATCATAATCATTGTGTTGTAAAAATAACTCAAATTCCAACATACATATGTATATCATGTATTTCCTTTCTGCTTGGTCATAAAAAATAGTTGCCCTTGACTAAACTCTCCCTGTAGATTGCTGTTTTACACTCCTCTCAGTAAAATTTAGTACAACCGCAGCACCTTCTTATATCGGTCAAATAATTATTATTATAAACACCTACAAAGTGTCGACCCTTTCAGCAGGTCCCAATAGACCATACCAATATCAATGTGACAAGAGGAGTGTACATCAAGGAATTGAGAGTATAATCAGAATATCACCCTATTTGTAAATTATCCAAGCCTATTTATTTCTCTTAGTTATTTTGTAACATTTTTATTATTACTTTTATCTTTTTTAATAGTATCATAATTTTAGTTATTGTGTTACTTTGTTGTGCTTTTTTGTACTACTTGAACGAGTGGGAATAGTACGTGAAGTTGGCAAGCGGTCGAATGCCCTGAGACTAATTCCTCGGAAGCGGAGGAGGGGTCTAATATGGGACGCAACATGCGTCAACACGTTAGCTCCTTCTCGCCTCGACGGATTGGTGTCGAAATCGAAAAACCGGAGCTGCAGTGAATGCTGCAGAAGAAGCCAAGCATTCCGCTAAGCAGTGATTATGTGTTTGTTCCGCTGGGCTTTGAATCTTTTGGACGATGAGGCCTATATTTCAAAAAAAATATCAAACAATTAGTCCCAAGACAACAAGGCGGTGGTGATACCTTTTTGGTTGAACTATATTTATACCAGCTATCAAAAAAACCTTCTAAATTATTCATTCATTCGATGCGGTTCGAATGCGATTACTACACAATTTCCCCCTTTTTTAGGAGGACCTTTGACTACCAGTAAATATCTAAAAGATTATGGCTTGATAGGCGCCGTTGTCCATAAAAGAAATACATTAAATTTTTCGTAAGTATTTATTTCAAAATCTATGTGTAATGGAACATAATTAACTGTATGGAAATAACAAATAAAAATAGCTACTAAATTAACATGAAAATTCTTTATTAAAGTTGATCCCACGGTTCTTTTAGTGTTGTTTCAGGACGAGGAATAAAAGTTTCAAATTCTGCTTCCTTTACTCCTCTGAACTTTTCCTCTATGTCCTGAAGAGTTTTGTTCTTAGTTTCCGGCAGCATGATCATAGATATTACCAAACCATAACACACGAGTCCAGCGTACAACAAGTAAGCTCCATGGAGACCAATATTGGCAAAGAGGACAAGTGCTGTCTTCATGTTGATGACCATATTTACGCAGAAGAACAGCAGCGTGATCATGGAACATAAGCCTCGGTATTGTAAGCAGAAGACTTCGCCACTTATTATGTTTGGAAGTGGCCAACTGCCAATACCCAGCGTGAAAGAGTGGAAATAGATCAAACCGGTGCCGACTATCGGATAGTCAAATGTGGAAATTCCATGACTCTTTGCATATACGTGTCCAGCAGTCAAAAGAAAGGACGTAATATTTAAGGATACGCTACATAAAACCATGACGCGTCTTCTCACCTTCCTGACTACTATGATAGCTATAATAGTAGTCAAAACCTTTACTATATCATTGGAAATCATTACAAATGAAGTGTCCACGTTCTTACCAATGACTATAAATAGGATGTCAGTAGTGTAAGATTCTAATAAATTGCCCGCTGACCATTCGTTAATTACATGTAAGTGGAACATGAGGACTACAGGCTTGTACACTTCTTTCTTCTTTACCATATCGAAAAAATAATTAAATCTCCCTCGTATTTTTTCCGAAAAGGTCTCACCGATTTTTACTTTCATTATCCTCATATTTGCTTTGATCATTTTCTCCAGCTCGATTTCCTCCTCTGGATATCTCAGCCAATGGAACGCCTTTCTGCATTCTTCATATCGTCCGTGAGTCACTAGGAAACTGGGTGTTTCGGGTGAACACATAATAATGGCACAGTCCAGTAAAGTTACAAAGGTAAAAATTAGACACAGCTGTTTCCAGTTAAAATATACGGATAGGGAGTGAAGTATTAATATTCCGAGGGCGTAGGAGAGTGCAATAGTGGATAAAAATGCACCTCTGTACTTTGGGCTCGTGTACTCTCCAATAATGATCGGCGCTAGTATTGAGGTCATGCCAACAGACAACCCTTGCCACAACCTGATGCAGAGAATTGAGTAATAGTCTGTTGCAAACCACAGAGCGATCCATGTGACAGCGAGCATTCCGTTGCTAATGGCATTCGCTGTTCTTCTTCCAAATCTTTCCATGATAAATGGTACGAGTATTATTCCAATAATGTGAGACATTCCGACTATTGACGCTGAAAAAAATTAAACCATTAAAAAATTAAAAACCAAATCTTTAGTAAACTAAATTTGAAGTTCTAAGCGGTTCAACGTGGGCACTTATCAAATGACGGATTTATGACCAATATTATTCAATAAACTTTATTAATTTTACCAACATTTTGCGCAATAGTAATCACATCCTTCGATGATCGATGCAACCGCAAGAATTGGTTCATGCTAGAAATGGGTACGGAGAAGGTCAGTTTAACCTTGCATGCTTTACTACCTCGATAAAATGTATATTATCTAAATGCATCCCTTTTTGGGGGTGGATTCTTGTTCTGTTTGTATTTACATTCATTTGTACATAAGGCTTTCTACCTCATTGTCATTAATTACATTCGTTAGCATTTTAACGTAAACATAATCATAATTTAACATAAAAGTGTTTCGGCTGGAGACGTGCGGTTGCCGGCTATACTTTAAAACGAGGCGACCATCTTAGTCCGCAGTTAGCGACGTATCTACGTTCGAGCTCAAATAGTATTTCAGTCGTGCTTGTGGTTGTACGTAGATGTCTATGGGCTGCGACTACATAACATCAGGTAGATTACATGCTCGTTTACTACTTTTCTAACATTTTGATTCTGTAAAAAATATATAATAAGCCGATAAATTACTTATTTTAGTCTGTAACTCACCTATCCAGGACTCTCTTTCGATGTCTAGTTGTATGTATTCGGATTGTCTCAACTGCGGCAGTAAGACTGACGTGAAGCACATCACTAAAGCATCCTCCGTCGTACTTAATGTCACGCCAGATGTAACGAAGCACTAAGAAAATATACATTGGTATAATGATAAACAAATCGCAGGAGTGCATACGGAAAGAATAATATACGATAACCGGTCGGAAGACTCGTTGGAAGGTACTTAAACAACCTAGTTTTCTGCAGTAAAATAATGAATTGACGAGGGTCAATGGGTTGCAACGTATACTTACGTGTAATGCTACGTATAGTTGGATCAGAAAATTTGGACATTCTACGCTTGAGTGGTCACAACTCATACCGTCCACGGTAATCTTTTACTGATCCCAAATAAAACAGAAAACCTATCACTGAAGGTTTTTACCCTAACAAGCCTTCAATCGAGGGCACAACAACTTTAATCTCCATAAGTAGCAACTACGAATGCATCTGGAATCGACTTTAGGACTTGTATTTTATCCGGAAAAAATGTCGGTGAGAGTGGTCCAACACCGACATGGCAAAAATCTGTGCCCGAGGAACCAAGAAAGCTCCCTGAGATGCCCAATTGGGACGTTGCGTTGCGTTCGTATTGGTACAAGAAGGAGGCCAGGAGGAGTTTCTAGTGGACGGAAATTTTATATAACTCGCCATCGTCCGAACGATATCGGTTAGCTTTGAGAGATCACAACAAACACAACAACAAAAACAGGACTGCTATCAAATATGGAGATCATACAGATAATCGTAGGTAATGACGGCTTACTATCAGATGTTTACTACCCACGATTTCTATTTTAAAAATAAAAATTTTATTTACCTTCAATATGTATCTTCTTATTGGTATATCAAGTGGACCATATGTCTATACTCGCAACACATACAGGTTAAATAATGAAATATTTCTGCATGTACCTGCTTTAGGAATGGCGATTGCCAGCAATGGCTGACCGAAGACTCCTTTGGAATATTTTCCAAATTTGCCCCATTGTCGGCCTCGGATCCATTCCCTGAAGAAGCACTTTCAGGAATTACCTCTTGAAAATGGGCTCTCACGGGTGATTGAGAAGTCATCGTGAGTAAATAAATCAAAATTTATTTGCCGTTGTATTGAGTTTCTCTGTAAATAAAATAAATAGTTATTTTAGAATCAAGAAGTAATGTAATGAAAAACGTACGTATACGTTTTTGGAAAATAATATCTTGTTACTTTTATTAAATATAATTAATCTTTCATATTTTTAATGTAATGAAATAATAAATAAATTCATAACAAAAAATATACCTAACTTGGAAGTTACTGCAAAGTAGGAACTTTCGAAATAAAACCTCGTTTTAAAACTTCGGTCCAGAGCTGGCAGTCTTATTAAATATTGTAAATTTATTGAACTGGGCCGGATCAGGCATCACACCCCCTGACAATTTCATATAATTTTGAAATGTAACAAGATAGACAAAATGTTGTTTTACAAATGTATTAAATAATCATATTGTGATATCGTTTATTATTATTATTATTTTAAAATAATTATAATTGAAATATCCACCACCTGAGTACGATTCTACTTTCGAAATCAAATCAAACTGGACAAATTAGGGGTTGTGGATTCACCTCAGGACTAGAGTGGGAGTACCTAATAGGGTAAAAGCCGGATAGTTGCCTCGGACGGATACATGTCCCAGTTTTTAATACACTATGTTAGAACTATAAGGTGTGCTGGTGCTTTATTACAATAAGTGATCCCTCGCTAGCCTCAGTGCTCAGTGCCTCTAAGCCATCGGAATAGACGCACGTGTTTGGTCCGTGTGACCAAGCTACTTTCGCGGAAAAACTTTGATGGGCATTAAAATTATATTGGTAAGTAATTACTACTATTGTGTACTTAATATATATGTCGGAGCGAGACGGCATATTTAAGACAACGCGTTGCCGGAAATGTTGTTTTTATTAGTCGTTTTTAGCCAAATCTAGAAATGTTAAAAAT
>DWON01001012.1:0-27114 GCA_018251015.1 Phocides pigmalion okeechobee | reverse complement strand
TGTCATATCTCCTACACTTTTACAATATACAGTCCGCTATATCGAAGAGTGCGAGGCCTTGAGTACCGCACAATCATGTTCATATAACCTGCCTTATTATTACCACATTATACGTAACGAATTTTTAAACATAAAAATGGGCGTAGTAGGTTATATGTAAAAGATAGACATATGCTATTGTACACCTTTCTGTAGACCTATAAAAGAGGAATAATTGAACCATGCATAAAAAGGATCAGGTAGCATTTTGATGTAAGGTTTCTGTTTCTGTCAGCTTGATTTTTTTGACATCTTCAACAATTATTGTAATATTTTAACCAATTTACACAAAACATTACTGAATAAGACACATAAAACATCCTCTCGAATAATGCATTCTTCTGTAATTACATAGTTTGAAAGATTTAAATGCATAGATGGTGGAAAGTTACTTAAGTTTTACACTATATAGAGATATGCAATGTGGAGATTGATGACATTGTATTGGTTACTTGCTTGTTGACAGATAAACAGGTAGTTAATAACTTAACGTAAGTAACATTGTGGGGGCGGATTGTTGCAAAGTAATTTTAATAACAACTTAATAGATAAACAGGTATCTGTTAGTAACTAATGCACTGTGGTAAAACAATTTAGAGTTGGAAATAATAAAGCCGCTACAAAAAAATTAAGATTATTTGTAATTGACAATTTTTTTCAATACCCCATTTTCTGTAATTATCCTATGGTACTAGATAAATCTTCTCTAATATATTTTTCTGTTTATCAGTGGAGTGTGTGACTATGGAGGGCACTGTGTAGCATTGGCTCAGACAATTCGAGACAGTACACCAAATGCAACAGTCTCCTGTAAGAGAGGACGCCGAGGTAATATATGATAAGATTGAAACAAAAATTCTGAAATAACATTTAAACATACCAGTTTGTTATTATCTTTGTAAATTTTATTTATCACTTGCTTTTATTCTCTTGTTAAGTATTACTATTCATCATAAGTAAAGTGTCCTGACACTTATTTAGGTTGTAAACAGACTTGTAGTAATGTCAAAGATCATGTGATTTCATACATTTAAATGTGGTAGAGCTATTAGAGCTCGCCGGGGCTGCACCACCGTCACCCTCATAACTCGCCGTAAAGCAACATGTTCTTCATGTATTGTGTTTCGGTTGGGGAGGTGTGTTTGCCCGATACACATTATTGGAGGCGAACAACTTAGTCCTCAAGATTGGGAACGTATCTCCGTCCATCCTTAAATAGAACTTCTGTTCTATTTGAGATTTGACTTGGTTGTCCATGGGCTGCAGTCACCACTTAACATCAGGTGGCCTGCATGCCCGTTTTTTACTCTTTCACAAAAAAACTTTATTTAAAGTTTATTGCATATTTCCATAGCTATAAATTGTCATCATTTTTTGTAAAAGTTTATCCACTGAAAGTTATATATTGTATAATATTACTTGCAGATTATTGTTACTTAAATATAAAAACTTCATTTAAATATTTCTTTTAAATGTTTTCAATGTTTATTTCAGGTGCATTTGAAGTGGCAGTAAATAATACATTGATATATTCAAAATTGAAAACAATGGCATTGCCAGACTACGAAGAAGTAGCACAAGTTATAAGTGATGTATCTAAAGGTGGAAATCCAAAGGAAATAAAAGGGCAACAACCAATAAATTGTGTTGTATCATAGTATTTATTTGAGATTTCACTACTTAAAACGAACACAAATATCACATTTTATATAAAATATTCCCTTTGAAAACATTATTCTAATATAACAGTAATTTATTCTAAACCTGTGTAAGAATGTATATAATTAACAATGGTAAATTCCACATATATAGGTGAAACATGTGTCACATGTGTCTATGAAAAATGTGCCACAATGTTAAAAAAGTAAATAACTTCGTAGCATTTTCTGTAACATGCTACTCTTAACAGTTATATATCCGTTTGTTTCATGCTAAATTTGTTCAGAGTCATGTTTATTGGTAAAAGAGTGGGAAGATTGTGTCTTTCTTGGTTATAGACATAAAATGAAAAGGTTAAGATTTCATCAGTATGTCTCTACTGGAACATACGCATATCAATACATTTATTGCTATAGCTGCCAAAATATTTAAAGTTATATTTGCGACACAAGACATGTTTCAGTAATATCAATACCACATATACATAACATACATAAAATACAAAACTTTTATCATAAAACCTAAATTAGTAAAAATATTCATCCATTGTTATAAATATATTATTAAATTACTTTAACAATATGCTTTGGTATGTGAAAGGTCTGAAACTGTTGTTTGCTAGAAGATAGCGTAGACAATTGTAGACATATTCTGTTGAAATTTTGAAAGACTACATATGATATATATGATATACTTGCATATTGCTGCAAAAAGCCCATTATTAATACAATGGTAACATTGTCTTCACCATAAAGTCAAATGAAAAACAAGTGACTACATCTATTTTGTAAATATAAAAATTGTGATGGTTCTTTTTTTTTTTAAACACCTAAGGTACACAAATGTACAGGTATGATTTTTTCTACTCCGTGTATATCTCAATCACATAATTAATTGATTAAGATAACATTAAATATAAAAAATAATAATAAAGGCAAGAAGTTCTAATAAAATAAATTCATAGTCATTGTGCTACCAAACCCCATAAAATATTATACAAAAAGTACTATTACATAAAAAATGTATTTAGAAAGATAAAATTGAGCAAAACACTAGGTCTTTCTGTGGGGAATGAACAAAGGCTTGTCAATTTTACAAATACTTTATAAGATGTCTGATAACTATAGAAAAGCCTTTCTTTACCTATTTTGAAATCGGAGAGCTGTGTATAAGTTTTTATTTAAGGCTGTTATCAAACCAACAGCATTATTTAACACTTTTCCTGCGGCTACAACACTGCTGTGTAGTTCTGGGCGCGACGCGCTGGCGGCTCCTACACAACTGTGTTGTAGTGACAAATTTGTATGGATTAAGGGTGAACAAAAGTGTTGTTTTTACGTCGGCGCTACAAGGCTAGGGGCGGACATTACATCTGTGTATTTGTAGATGTTAAATGATGCTAAAAATACAATATTTCAATAATTTGTCGGCGTATCTTCAGTATAATCAAATAAGCTCCAGTTTAGGGCCGCCTCCCGCAATCTTGACCCGATCTTAGATATGTTCGTCGCAGGGAAAGTGTTAAGTATTAGTCCATGCACTTTAGCCCTTACTTAAATATTGTAGCTTTATATTAGTAATACAAGTTTTCAAGAGTTTGTTTCATTAATCCCAGACTATGAGTAAAGCCTATGTTCGTTTGATGTATTTGCAGTTTTGAATGCGGTTTTTTGTCGGCATAAATATCAGAGCAATAATTATGCCATAAACAAAAAATTCCAAACAGAAATTCCTTCATGAGACCTAATTTCCTGATCATAAAACAATATTTTGTTTTATCTACTTATAACGTTTTCATTATTATTTAAACAAGGATTTACAGATGAAAATGTATGGAGAATGGAATCTTTATACCCATTTACGTTTCCAATATAGCTCAAATATATGCCAAATCGAAGTTTCCCAGCAAACTGTTCAGAGCTAGTTCTAAGGGGTTCAACTGTTTTTTCGCCAGTTTTTTGATCGATACAAACCATTTGACAACGAGGGCATTGACCTTCAACCTGTAAATAAATAAATATTTCATTATGAATTCCTCATATTCGCATGACAAAGTTGATAACATTTAAGGCAAACACGTTATTCCTCGAAAACAGACAATGAAAAAAGAAACACTTATCGTGGCGCTCATATATTACATCGATTCAGTGTTGCGGGAGGCAGACTAAACTAGAGCTACTTTCTCTATACTGAAGATACGCCGACAATTCACATAAATGTTTTATTTTTTAGCATCCGTATAACATTACGTATACACACACGTTTGCGCCCGCAGTCCTGTAGCAGCGACGTAAATACAGGACTCGTGTTCGTCCGTAAACTATACAGATTTGTACATACAACACAAGTGTGTACAAGGCGCAAGCACGTACGCCGCGCAATACACACCCACAGGGAAGTGTTAAAGCAGCATATCTTAATTATTACTCATATTTTTCTACGCTTGTTAATAATAATAAGATTGTACCTTAAATTCGTGGCTCCCAATGACAATTTTTTGCCATTCTCTTTCTGCCAGCTCTTGAGACATTTCTATGATCATGTTTCCTCTGAATCTATCGGTTAAGGCATCTATATCATCTTTGAATTGTGTATCATGTATTTTTACTTTTAACCAACGTACTGTTGCTTTGTTTATAAGTAAGAATTGAGCTTGGTTGCTAAGGGATAGCAATTTTTGATCTTTGGTATCTTTTTTCTTTTGAGATCTCTTATCAGTGTTTGACTGCCGTATTAATCTAAGAAAGGATATTCCTAATGCATTGGATATCCAATCAGCAACTTCATCTCCACAATCATAGCCTTGAATAATATCTGCACAGACTTTACTATGACACATTGATGTCTCTTTCTTTTTATTCCCCAATCCTATGTCTAAGGAAACTGCAACACTACTCATTCCTGGAATATTAAAACATATTGTATTATTTTTCATGAAATAATAAATTGAGGTGTACTTATGTAGTATAGATATATCAGATACAGATTCAAACATATTAACATTTATTTAACACTTTGACTGCGGCGATTGCGAGTAGCGGCTTAGTCTGGAGATGCACCGACAGTGCACACATCTGATACGTTTCATTGCATTCATATACCCGTTGTATTCGCCCGAAGTCTTGTAGCACAACAGTTTTATACAAGCCGCATGTGCGTCACGCAAAGTAAAACACATTCGTTGTATTTCGCATAGTTAGTGTTAAGATTAAAAATGACTGTTTACTGCAATTTTATACATACCTTTACAATGCAATATCAATAGACGGTGTTTTAGATCTATTTCTGGACGGATTAAACACATTTGGGTATTTTGTTTTTGTGTGAGACAAACACCATTATCCTTAACAATCATCCACTCTCTGTCATATTCAAAACCTTTAGGCCCTATTTTCCAGCCATTGTGTATCTTAAAAGCTCCACATGACTTAATTGGAAATATTGCAATTTCTGTCAAAATAATTTTTGAATCCCTAGCAGGGAGCTGTACATCAACATTTTTGATATTGATGAACCTTTCATTTAAAATTTTTATTAGGCTTTCTTTGAAAATAATTCTACTTGGTTTTATCAAATCAATATCATCAATATTCATTACCCTCTTTGGTTTTATAAAAGTTGATCGTACAAAACATTGGCATATCATTATTATTAGCTTATCAACATCATTAAATGTGTTATAATATCCAAATGATACCCTTATTGCTCCAGTTGGTCTCCCATTTATCAAGTCCAATTCATCACCACATTTATGACCTGCTTTAAACATCTCTTTCATCTCTTTATTACTAACATTTAAATGTCGTTGACAAGACCCGGAATTGCAAAAACAACCTGTTCTGACACAGATGTTTAATAATTCTGCCATGTGTTGAAACTGAAATGTCATAACATGGTCCATTATTTTCATTTAAAAAAATCAACTTTATAGATATACAATAATATATATTTTACTAGCGACCCAGCCTAGCTTCAGATTGTGTATACTACATCATGCATATACACAAAACTAATCAAGTTATATTATACATTAGAGATTATTAATAAATTGTCATAATAACAGATGGTTAATAATATTTACTCACCTCTGCATATCCAATATATGAATTATCTTCTCTTAATAGATTAAAAGTGACAATACCACCTTGTTTTCTGATGTCGTTAAAATTGTTATCAAGATAAATAACTGCAGCTTTATTTCCATTTGTATGACGAAGATCATTAAGTTGATGATAGAGGTCTTTAGCTAAGTAATAAGTGTGATATGATATAGTATCCATAACATCATTGTTGATCACTCTTGGTATCATATTATTTAGGGAGTCAAAACAATGCTTAAGTGCTATAACTGATAAAAAAGGAATTGTCCCATCTTCAAATCTGTAATGTTTCATGTATTTTTACTATTACTACATTTTGGATTGGATTTTGGATGCAGGTGTAATATATTATTATTAATACTATTAACGAGTATAATATTATAACAAGAAAATAAAAATAGTATATCATGCAGTATCTGTGGGATGCAGTAATATCTAAACATAGTAAATAATCATCATCACAAATAAAAAAATATGTATTATTGATTCTCTCATGATTAAGTTGTCTAAATATAAAATATTGCTGTGTAATAAAAGTTTACTATTCCTACCTACCTTTCATGTAGCTCTTTTCTCTTTACATGATAATCTTCACTACTGAGAACAATGTCTACAGTGCCACCGCCAAAGAATTTTTTCCTGCTTAATACATCGGCACTACTGTTCCTTACTAGAAGAGCGCCTAGACCACTTGGGTAACCAAAAATTTTGTAGAAAGACAAACAGACAAAATCTGGCTGTGTCTGCGATAAGTCTAATTTATTTGTTGCCACATATGATGCAGCATCCAGCAAAACATACCAATTGCAATTCACTTCACACAAACGCCTTTTGAGGCAGTTTTTCAAACATCCATTTTTGATGTTTTCAACGCAATGTAAAGGGTATTTATAACCATTGAAGTTACTTTGAGCTGGATAAGCTACAATTGAATTAATTGCATGCTTTTCAGTATTCCCTGCAAACGATTTGAGGTGAGCTGGGTCTAATGCAGCTATGAATTCTTCATGTGACATATCAATAATGTGTGCATTTTCTTCTTTGACAATTTCTCTTAATCCAAGAACAGAAGTATGATTGTCCCTTAAGTAGACAAATGATCCACAGTCATCAGAATCATTTTGCTCAGGTGAAAAATCAAAAGACTCTGCTACCAACTTCAAGGAACTTGTTGCCCCGGAAGTAAATATAACTGTATAATTTGAAGGATCTGTATTGAAATGTGTCAGAACTAAACATCTTATCTGTTCTATACAATCTCTTGTATATTTGTCAGAGTGTGGATTCATGTAAACATTGTTCATAAGATCGTTATTTATTTTAGACAATAAACTTTGAGGGTATAATGCTGCTCCAGCATTATCTAAGTAGGTTTTATCTGAAATAATTTGAAAAAGCTTTGATTATATACACATATTAATATTAAAAAATGTAATGTTAGAATTTGTTATGTTAACAAATATATGATATATTGAATAGTAATTTTAAAGCTACAAACAATTATTAAGTTTTAGTTCAGTTTATTGAGTAAGTCAAGTAAATTTCACTTCGAGGGCAAAAAAACAATAATTTGGTCAGTGAAAGTCCCAAATTTAGTATGTGATCAAATTTTTTCTATCAAAGTTTAAAATTGAACATAACATCATATACTTACCACCTAATCTACTGAACTCCGATATTATTGCTTTCATTTGCTCAGGATCTATAACTTGACTCAATGTAGTCATTTTGATGATATTTACTGGAAAGTAAAACCATGTAAGTACTTTTAGTTATTTCTTTAAAAAACGTTTGACGTGGACATTGTAGCAAATGATGAAATTGTTATGCTGTGCAAATAATATATAATTACTTGAGTGCGGCCTTGTATAGACGCATTATGTTTGGAGTTACGAAAACATCTGTTATAACACACCAACCAACATGATAAACAGAATAAATTGTTTTTAACTGATAAGCTCTGTCAGTCAAATCGTTTATCAGTTTCGCTGTCATAATAGAAAAATGGCAACCTGAAGTTGACATTTGACGTTTTTATGATTTTGTACCACCTTACATTCTATCATTTTGGCCTCATCATGTGAGCACATACATTAGTATATTAAATGTATACACACACCACTTCCGCACGATATTTCGTCGGTCTGGTTCCCATACCAACGATTCTTAAAATATAATATATGACAGTAAGGTTAATTTTATTATTTTCCAAGTTACGTGCCACGTCGCAATATATTAAATTATCAAACATTTTCCATCAGATTAGGAACCTTACGGGATAACATTAATTTTTATTTGTCTCGTTATATTATTCATCAATCAATTTATACTATTATTTGGTATTTTATTATACCTAGTTATTTAGGTAGTTATTTACCAGCAAAATCTTCCAAATGTCAATTGTAATACATAATGGATCAGTCGGTAATAGATTAGGATGATGTGAGATTTTTAAACGCTAAAACCGCCTCAGTAACAATCCAGTGTATGTCTAAACGTACCATCATCTACTGTGAAGTGAAGTTACTGGTACGTCCCTTGTGCAATGCTTATTAGCCTCTTCTTGAGGCAGGTAGCGCTCAATACCCGCTTTGTTTTGTTTTGCTATGTGACTTCAGAAAAAAATTAAGTTCTCTAAAAAACTCTCTAAAAACTATTGTTGCCTCGAATAAGTTCTCAACTACATAACTATAATAATTCCTTAACATTTCTTTCCCAACAGCATACATAGTCTTTAATTTAAGCATATACTTATTAAACCTAAATACACCTATATATGTGTATTTAGGTTTAATAATTCAAGTAATTAATCATTGAAAATGTAATTAAGTAATTTTGTAAAAAATAAACCCGCATATAAAGTAATTATTTATTTGAAACTTAGATTAGAAACAAAATTACAGAATATTACGTAAATACTTATATTATAAATTCAAGATTGTACCGCAACTATATACCTAATTTCCTTCTACATTGAAATAATAACTTAAATAAAGTTACCCTTAGTGCTGCTTGCAACATGTTCAATAAATGTATCTATTTAAAGCAGCGCATTTGCCATGAAATTTGCCTGAGCAAAGAGCAACTCTGCAACTAACACAAAGGAGACGCACACCGAGCACCTTCGACAGCATCGCCTTACTAAATTGCGTTACACCAATTTAATTATTGCTTTTATGGAGGGCTTTTAGAGCTTTTAGCAGTGAGCGGCATGATCGACTCTCCTTAAGTGAATTGACGTCCGACTGGGGACATCGACTAACGTTTATGTAACTATATTGATGATTTAAGTAAATTGGATTATTAGCTACGGCAGTTAAATGCTTCCTACTGCAATATATTACGGGAAATAGGTTTTTTGACGAAGTTTAAGAAATTTAAAATTAATATTATCGCGGAATTTATACATTTTTACTATATACCGAATATTCATTATTAACGATTTTTGATTTTTGGTCACGGCTAACGTGGTTTCGCCGTGACCACGAGCCATGCAAATGGTTCGAAATATCGGGGAACAAAAATTTTCAAATTTCGTTAATCGTCAATACCCGGTATATAGTAAAAAAGTGTAAGAAACTTCAAAAATAAGTTAATTTCTTATGTTATAAAAATACCGTAGATATATAAATACCTAATGTAATGACATACCTGAATATGATAGTCGTTTTTATATATTTTTGAAGTAGTTCGTCTTAAATTTATACGTCTTATGTTGACTACCTTAGAAGTAGGAAAAAATCTAATTGCAGCTATATTTTGTGATATGTATAGGAATCTCATCATTTCATTACCTGTGTCGATTTACATGTAGTTATATGTCATAATATTCCAGTTTTAAAGTCCTTAACCACAATAGACAAGTTTAATTTGTACAATTTTTTGCCTCATATACGTTTTTAAGTATATATAACACTAATTATGAACAGAAAAACATCGTCGAATATTTTTGCGTTACCTTGATCGACTTTAAATTTGCGAGAACAGTTCCCCAGATTTGTTTTTAATAATGACTCATTTACTTGTAGGCACTAGATATCATACACGCATAGGGTTTCAAACTTATTTATTCAGCTGCCCACGTTCAGAATAATTATTTGGTAGCGCCCCCGGAAATGACTTTATTTTGAATATACCTAGTGCGTCAGTTTTATCATTTTCCTGAGTAAAAACTTATATCTTTAAAAATTTATAAATGCGAATATTTGCGTTTGTGTTTCATTGTTACGCTTTAAGGCTAACTACTAAATTTTAGTGAACACATTTTTTATTTCATCCCCCTACCCTCGTATAACTTAAACGGCCCCCTATTCCCTCTAGATACTTTGAGAAATTCTGCTCTACACTTTAGACAGATACAATCAGTTTTTAAAGTATTTTTTAAATTAAGGTCCTTGCAACGAGTACAAAGTGAACGTGTATATATTAACAAAAATATTTATTTTTGAAAGGTTAGCTCATATCAGTTAGTATTTAATTTTATTATAGACAAGCTCTATATCTATGTTTTTTTTTTATTTTTCCTATTTATCTTATATATTCTTTTATATGTATTGTAAGTCCTAAGTTGTAGGGAGTTGCAGTTTTTTTTTATAAAAGAATATATATGATGTTATGTCGTCATTGTCAACCATGAACATTCACATACATCTTGTCAGAAGTTGTATGTAAATGCGTTACTACTTCTGAGTACTACGATAGTCGCCTCTATCCTTAGTATAGCTTGCAACGACTTCACTGCAACCGATACACAAGAGTTATTTCACGTCGTATTAGGACGCCGGCGGTAGTCCCTTCTATATATATACCTACCGCCAGAAAATTTTCCGGAGAAATTCCAGATGCGCCCACGGAAGCGCGCATAAAAACTACTACTAACGGTCATCTATCCAATTTTTATAAGCACTTGACATTATTTAACAAAGTTGATCAATTACGAGCTACACTAGCCAAGGAGCCACGCATGCTTCGCTGTTAGCCTCTTTTCAGGGTTGCAATTTAGAAATGAACAAAAATAAGTGAATAAAATATTGATTTAAAGATGGGAGAACTATAGTTCGACAGGGGAGGTACCACAGCCGCCTACATAATCCCCCGTAAAGTATATCTTGTGTTTCGGTTGGAGAGGTGCGGCGGCTACACTTTGAAGCGAGACGACCACCTTAGTCCTCAGGGGTAGCAACGCATCTACGTTCAAACTCAGATAGGATTTCGGTCGCCTTTTTGGTTGTACGTGGATGTCTCTAGGCTACGACTACTTAACATCAGGTGGTTTGCATGCTCATTTGCTACTCTTCTCACATAAACAAATCTTCATTCAATTATACTTAAAACGGGCAATGTGCCAAAAACAAAAAAACTTGAAAGACATCTTACCTTCAAACACAACCACCTAGTAACGTCATTCTTTGATAGAATGAAGAGATAAGATCAAATAATCTTTACCCTATATTTATATTTTCCGCTGCGGTCATTGCTTTTATAAATTTTATTGTGTTTGTACAATTATCGATTGAATTATTGTTCGGTCAAAAGAATCGTTAACTGACAACAGTCGGTCAGTTAGGTAGATCGCGTGCACAAGACTGGTACGATCATTTAGAATAAGTTCACACGTTAATTCTGCTATGTTTACGATATTGTGAAATATTTTACTATGTTTTGAAAACAATAATATTTGGTTAGGTAAATATTAAACATCATCAAGCTGGTACGCTAATTATAATAAAACATTCTTACGAAAATATTTTTGAGAGTCGTTAGATTAAAAAGTCAATTTCAAGACTGGGCTATCTCAAATAATATATGTACAGCCGAAGTTTTTAATTTATCTGCCCTTATTTACATATTGGATATTCAGAAAGGTGATAGAACTATATTTCAACCAGGAGGACACCACTGCTGTCCTTAAAAATTCACCGTAAAGCAATTCTTGTGTTTTGGTTGGAGTGTAGTTGCGATTTCCGGCTACACTACACTCCTACGACCATCTTAGTTCTCATAAGTAGCACTGCATCTACATACGATCCACGATAAAATTTCAGTTCAGTTTGAGGTTGGAAGTGGATGTCCTCGGGTTGTATTGATCATTTAACATCTTGTGACCTGCATGCTCGTTTACTAGTCTTCCAATATTATAAAATTAAAGGTTTTAAATGGTAGATGGAGAAAAAGTCAACTATTTCCTTTCATTCAACCAATCGATTGAAACTAGTTCTCATGGATTAATAATATCTCTAAAGTAATTCATGCTGAGAGAAGTGTTTAATAGAAAGAACATACCGTCACAAGAAATTAAAAAATTGAGAAAGGTTGAAAAGTAAGGAATATATCTTTATACATTTATCTGTATATTATCATAATATATTAAATTTAAATTATGTTTATTATCGTTATCTGATAATCTAGTAGCCTGTGAAGTAAGGCATAATTTTTACGTGTGTTTAAATGGATCTTTTTCCTTTCCATTTATTGATACTCTAATGGTGATTGCAGTTAACAACATGGTTTAAATTACCTTTATACTATATGCTGTTTGTAAACATTGGCACCTGCTCTATGGTCGTGTCTTAAAAGGCTTGTGTAATAAGTTGAAGTATGATAATTACGACGAAGAATTATAAAATATAAATATAAGATTATTAAACAGACTGACAAAAATAGCCAACTCTTAATACTACTACTGTGTAAAACTCGTTGAAAATAAACCGGTTTCTTTGGTCAGAATCAAAATTTGCTCTTGACATTGGTTTAACTCAGACTTCGTCAATATGTTTACCTCCGCGATTGCGTGTGGTTGTGATATCGAAGATTACGACCATGATTTTTTGTGACGCGCTGATAATGCAAACTGTGCTTATTTTTTGGATTGGTTCAGTTAATAGTGCGGTTAATGTACAACATGAATATGAAGCCGCTGTTCCTAAAGCTTTAGCTGTGATTAATTATGACACGTTTCAATTTCTAAGGAAATATAACTACGAAGCCGAAAGACATAAAGTGGTGACAGACGATGGTTACATATTAAATATATTTCGCATACCAAGAAAAGGCCCACCGGTGATGTTGGTGCACGGTATCGGTGACAGTTCCGATTCATGGTTGGTTCTCGGACCAAAAAATTCTTTGGCATGCCTCTTAGCGGACGCTGGATATGATGTTTGGATGTTTAATAGTAGAGGTAATAAATATGCAAATACTCACATCAGAGACATATCTAAAAAAGATTTGTTTAACTTCACTTACGAAGAAATGGGTACTCATGATTTACCAGCCACTATAGATTATATATTAAGACTGACTTCTCGAAAAAAACTCACGTACATTGGATTCTCACAGGGAAGTACAATTTTCTTCGTAATGTGCAGCTTGAGGTCAGATTGTAATGAGAAAATAGATCATGCAGTTTTATTGGCGCCGGTAGCTTGGATAAACCATATAAAAATGCCATTGATAGAGTTTTACACGAAAATAATGGATAGCTTAATGTCCTTTACCGAAGGAGCAGGTTTTTATGAAGTATTCTCAGATAATCACTTGTTAAATCTATATCATGTTAAAGTGTGTAACAATAATTCGATTTTAAGGTTTCTGTGTAAAATAGAATATTTTGTGAGTTATGGAATAACACGTCTAACTAATTTACCACCAGTGAAACTTCCAACTTTAGCCAGTCATATACCAGCCGGACTGTCATCAAAATTATTGTTTCATTTTTTACAAAACTATAGCAGCAAGAGGTTTCAAAGATTTGATAATGGTATTGAACAAAATCAGATCCTTTATAATTCCGACCGACCACCAGAATATGATGTATCTCGAATAAATACTCCAATAACTCTAATAATGAGTGAGACAGACTGGTTCAGTAATGTTGAAGATGTTAAATATCTCAGGCGTAAGTTAAAAAGTGTGCAAAACTTTATAGTTATCAATAGAACTTTGGATTTTACACATATCGAGTTTATTTACGGATCTCGTGTGAATGTTATCGTTAACAAGCCTGTTATAAATATGTTAAAAAGTTTGCATGCGTAAAACGTTTAATGTACGTAGATGGATTTTAATTCTGTACTGATATTTTTATGTGTCGAATTGTCTGCTCGAAATATCAGGTCACTTTCTCCAAATGATTGACCGTAGTAAGTAAATACATATGTAAGCGACTTTTAAAGAAGTTAACTAGTTGAAATCAAGTAAAGTCTGATTGAAGAGTTATTAGTGATTAGTTTGTCACTTCAAAGTGATTAAAAGGTTTTAACTAATTGAAATCAAGTAAAGTCTGATTGAAGAGTTATTAGTGATTAGTTTGTCACTTCAAAGTGATTAAAAGGTTTTATTGATGAGTAATAATATAATGTGGGTAATAATAGATAATATTTATTACGTTCCTAATGAGTCTTGTGCTATGAATAATGTATTAAAATTGTAGAAATTAATTAATAATTGTTGTAGTAATAATGTAGTAAAATTGTATAATTGGGTATTATTATATAGTATTTATGAATAATCGGAAATGGTCCACATACTCCATATAGCCGTACCTAAATAAGTACGTAAAAATGTAAATCACGCACTGTCAATATTTGTACAAAAATGAATTTAATATAATTTTTATTATTATGTGTACGATATCGTATATGTGTAATTTTGGTTAGTACAAACATACGTAATATTAGTAAGTACATATGTTGTTATATACGTGTTTATTCACTTGTCTAGTCAAATAACTTCAAATAGTTCTTTGCATGTATTAAGATATTGTATTATGTATAATAAGTGTATGTTCATAGAGAGTATTTAAATTAATAAGGAATCTTAAGGGATGAACTTTTATTATTTATTTATTAATGTAATTAGTATATATGTACACTACAGGATAAAAATGTAATAAGTGAAATAAAAATGCAGCTTTTGCGATTTCCATTGCGTCTAAAAATAGTTAATGCATATTTTTTATCAAATATTTGCAGCCTTCACTTTGATTATTTCACACCTGTATTGATCTTGACCTCACTTACGGAATAAACTGTTTTGTATCCACACAGTTTCGTATAAATTATCATATTTGGAAAATAGCAAACGAGCAATAAGCCAACTGAAGTTAAGTGGACGCAGCAGCTGATGGATATCGACTTCTTATCTTAACACTTTGACTGTAGTGCTAATATATTAGATCGGGTCAGCTTTACGGAAGGCGGACTAAACTGGGGCATATTTGGCTAGATTAGAGATGTGCCAACAACTCGCTGAAATATTGTATTTTTAGTATCTGCATGAATACATAGACGTAACGTCCGCCTCCAGTCTTGTAGCGCCGACGTAAACACAACACTTTTGTTCGCCCGTAATCCATACGGATTTGTAAATACAGTTGTGTACAAGCCGCAAGTGCGTTGCTCTGCGCAATACACAGCAGTTTTATACTGCACAGGGAAAGTGTTAAACGGGGTTGAAGTATTCGAGGTTGTCCCTAGATGGGTCGCTACTCTTGTGGACTAATATTATTTCTCGGCGAGTCGTAAGGGCGGCGGTGGCACCTTCCCGATAGATTATGTTATTACCACCTAGCAAGAATTTATTTATGGTATTAATACTTACGGTTGTAATGTAGTGTATTTAAATAAAGATAACTTATTTATTTTATTTCTCTTTTCTTTGAATCGCTCTCCTGAAAAGCAATATTAATTAAAATGCAACTTTCTACTATGACAATGTTTAATGTCTAGTTTAATATTTAGGTACGTTTTTCCTTTAAGTGTATTTTATGTACTTAGTTTACTTACTCAATATTTGTAAATTAAAGATCGCAAAGGAGCTTATCTATTAACGTTTTAGATCATACATAGTTTTTATGACATCGTTGAACTTAATTAATTTAATAATTTAATTAATTAATAATTATTTATTAAAAAAATATTATATTATATAAACTATCAGGAAAATCAAATCATTAACCTTGATGCCTAAGTAGTAATTAGTTGCTCAGATTCATATTTTTTCTTTGTGTCATTAAGAATTCGGCATAAGTAAGTTAAATATATCTAAAATAAATTTTAACTAATGAGAGTTCCAAATTTAAAGGTGTATTTCAAGTTTTAAAAATGGGCGTAATCAACAAAGGGTACAGGTACACAGACACGAGGTCAAAAATTAAAAAACCCCGAAATATCCGCGCGGTGTCACGTGCAGGTTTTGGCTAGAGTTAACCCTCTACATCCAATTTAATGTGAAAAGTACCCTGCTTTATACGGTTAATTAACACATTATTTTTACTTATAATTTATTTTGAACTACGTTTATCCAGGGAATAACATTTTTTTTAGATTTATATTTTAATTACAGATTCGTATTGTTCATTATGTATCTATGTTCCAACGATACGACTTCAAAAAATTAGAAGCTTTCAATTCGTTTGTATGTTACTTTGTGTTTATACATTTACCATTCTATAAACTTTTAAGCAAAATAAGAAAATACGGTTTTGATTAAAACTAAACGAATTGTGAAATTATTAATTAAGTAAAAATAATTAAATCACAATATGTTGAAATAGATTATCTGTAAGTCAGCTTTTATATCTATTCATACATACACAGGTACCAACTGTACACAATTCTCCGTGATTGAGACAAATGGGACAACATTAAGGAAAAAATGACGACAGGTAAGAAAAAATGTGCCAGACAAAACAGAATCATATGTATATTGGATGCAACCCAAACACCAGAATACATAAGAGTAGATTGAAAGAGATACCGTATTAGTTTATTGAAATAGCAAGCTTTTTCTTTCGTGAGTATATCAAAACATTTTATGTTGTAACGCGCGAATGCACAAAATTGAAAAGTACCGACAGGTCAGAAACAATGTGCAAAACAAACAAAAGAGGTCTGTATGGTAGATCCGGACCGAAAATTAAAAATCGCGGACTGTCCGCGCCACGTCGCGACCAGGCGTGTGGCTCGAATTGCCTCTCTACACTCAATTTAACGTTGAAAACACTTTGCTTTGTACGCGTAATGAACGCACTAACTACATCGACCAGCAGGCTTCAACGAAGTCCAGTAATTATTTTATAACATACAAATGCTGACCATACGTATGGATTAATAAACGACGTACGTCCCGAGTTTAATATGTTAAAGGAAATTTTATTGCAGCTAATTAGAATAAGAATTAGATAGAGAGGATTTTATTCTGTATTTTTCCCTAGTATGACTACAGCATGAATTTCATCTTACCTATTCAAAGTATTGAAGCTGTATAGCAAAACATAAATAATCATTTTTAGTAATTACAATCTCTTGCTTTGCTTAACAGCTGACCCGATTTGAACACAAGCCATCAATAAAGTTATCAATTTGTGTTGTCATAAAAATAATTCCTCTAATTGAAAAAAATATTAGATTGAAGTCAAAATACGAACACTGTTTTAGTAGATTGTATTTTTACTCCAGGTATAAAAAGAAATTGGGCTTAAATAAACAGTTTACATCTGAATTCGCGGAAGAACTCTAACAGGTTTTCAATGCGACCTGGTATATTTCCGGTCGTATTTATTAATTCTGCAACTAGTTACCATTCGGTTATAGTCAAGGCTATTGAGTTTACAAATAGATAAGTTTATGTTAAAAGCGCAAGTAGGTATACTATAGTGAAAACAACAACAACACGTTCTATTGTATGCAAAAACAAAACCGATGGGACAGAAAGGTCCTCGAGAGGAGACAACGTCTAGGCAAAAGGAGCATAGGGCCAGAGATCCTGGAGATAGAGGCCTGGATCCAGAGAGGTTGAGTTCGAGTGGCGCTACCTAGGGGAGGCCTATGTCCAGCAGTAGATTCACAAATACTGATGGATAGATTTGATACCATTCTAGATCATTATTTTTGCATAACAGATAAAATAAATTTATAAATATCAAAAGTGTCAATCGTACTATGTAAATGGTACTATTGGTAATTTTGAAAATGCTCCATATTTTCATGGCTCTATCATCCAGTTCAATTGTATCTAACAACATGGCAGTCGACCTGGAACTGCCTACCTTTCGGACCAGAAGGTTCTTGGAGAGTTTTTTTTACAGCGGCCTTTCTCCTCAAGAGAGTGTGCCGAGCGGCTAGTTCCAAAAGCTATTTATCACCTGATTAAGTAATAAGCACTTCGAAGATGATGCCAGGTTTCTAAAGTATAGAAAAATTGACACCACTGATCTGTCACTGGTCTATGACACAATACCTACACTATTTGTGGCCGGTGTTTGTCGCCGGCGTGAAGCGTCGCGCGTCGATTTGTCGGCAGGCTTTATTTCCGCCTGTCGCGTGGAAATACGATAGTGGTTGTATTTTATTTCCAATATTTCAGTAATCGAAATAGAAACACGGCTCACGGTTTGAAACGTGTCTGTTGATAGAAAACTAGCGAAGTTTCTCTGCATATGCCCGATTTATTCGGCTGAATAAAGTGAGGTCAGGCAATGAATGTTTTATATATTAATTTATCACAGACTTGCTATTGTATTACAGTAGTCTGCATTGTTTAGTATTTCTAATGCGAGTAGCGATAGAAATATTAACACATTTAAGTTCCGTTTCAGTTTATAACTGATCTCCAACGTGCATTCCATTTGAGTTAAATATTTAACATCCAGCCGGTTTATAAGACGATGAATATTGAAATTAATGTTAGGAGATTCCATATGTATGTTTCATTCAAATGATTGACAAATTCGAATAAGTGGTCACTTCAATTTTGAAATTCAAATGCAGTTAATTAGATTTCTAAGTTTCAACATAACCTGATCTGGTTCTGTTTTCAATGAGCACTTCTCTTGTATTTTTTGGAATAATGAAACATTTTCATGATAATATTAACATTAAAAAAAAAACGTCTTTATACACTTGTTTTTGTTACGTGCCACTTTATTAAAAACCTAGTATGACGTGTTCAAAACGAGTTGAGCCCCTTTTTACGCTGTATGGAAATATGATGATGAGAAACATCCAAAATTAATGAAGTATAATATTAGTCATATATCTTGTTTCGGAGTTCGTTATAACCGGGTCAAATTTTAATAAAGAAGACATTTATTACTCCTCCCTTAAAATTTACTCATTTTGATTAAGTGTAGGAAGGTGAGCAATTTAATAAAAAAATAAAATTATACGTGAAAATAATGCTACCAATAATCAGTCATTTTTCTTTACTTACATGTTTTTGATTATTATTATTATTTCATGTTTAGTAAACGATTAAAGTACAGATTATGTGGAATTATCTTAAGTAGTTTATTTATTAATTTTAGGGTTTAACAGTATGTATATGTTATAATGATATCATTATAAGGGCTATTTTAAAAAGCTCTAAATAAATGTTATCATAGTAAGAATTTATAATAACCTAACATATTTTCTATGATAAAATATCGTAGAAATTAAATTTGTATATTATTATCATAAATTGGAGAGTTCAATCAATGTTAGAGTATTTCATAAAATTTCCCAATAAAAAGAATTGAAGGCCGTTACAACATGATATTTTATTATCTCCTAATTGCGTAATACAAGACCTCCAAATAATGAAGCAAAATCTGAGAAAGAAATTCGTGAAAATTTAAGATGGAAATTTTCCTAATATTTTTAGCTTTTACGTGCCTTTCTACGTTATTCGTGAGAAACACCTATTTTTATAACAAAGATGAGAAGGTACCTATAAGGGACATTTAAATCTTAATATATAATATTTCGGTGTTTCTGTGTTATTTTACTATTAAATGGCACGACCGATTTTAATGTTTTTTGTGTATCTACTTATAAAGTCACCTGATGTCAATTCAGATATAATTGTTCCCTGTCGACAAGTAAATTTGTCGACATCCGATTTTCTTTAAATTTAGTCCTTATTATTATTCTTTTAAGTCCATTTTAGGCTTCCAGTACCTTTCACTTATTTTTCTTTTAATAATTTTGCATCCTCTAGTAATAATATAATAAAGTATACGCTTAAAAAAGAATTAAACAAGTTTACAACACTGTTGATTTCAACGTTAACTCACGGATATAATTGATGTACAAAAATAAAAGGCTCAAAAATACATGACATTTCCTGTAGGGGTTGAATACAATATTTGACGAAGGTATCGTGGATGGGATAATTTAGGTCAGATTTTCGAATATAATCTGAATAACTCACGACGAATGCCTCATTTTTTGATCTAATATAGATATTCTTTAGTTAAAAGAGTAGCAAGAAGGCTGCCTAATATTACTTAAGTATTCTTCGCAGGCCATAGACATCTAGGTTAATCCTTAACCAGTGTTAACTTATATTACATACTAGGTATTTCTCCAGATTTTGTGGAGTTTAAGGTAGGAAAGAATATACATTTATCTATGAAACTCCTTAGGTAAGCATAATAAACCGTAACAGCAATCTTGTTCAAGACTAAAGGCTATATTATAATAAAATTTGTGATATTCAAATCGACTACGTGGGTGTTAGTTTGACATTTAAATATACAAAGAATTATAAAAATCATGTTTTTAATTATTATATTGATACTACTAACTGTTTTATGTGAAAAGAAGCAAACGAGCATGTAGATCACCTGATGGTAAATAGTCGCAGCCCATAGAAATCATGACTGAAATCCTATCTGAGCTCGAACATAAATGCGTTGCTACTCCTGAGAACTAAGATGGTCGCCTCGCTTCAAAGTGTAGCCGGCAACCGTATCTCTCCAACCGAAACACAAGTAACGCTTTACGACGGATTATGAGAGCGGCGCACCTGCCGGTTCTATAGTTCTCCCACCTTTACATTATTTATACAATAAAATATTCCATTTACAAACACCGCTCACTTCAAATTTTATTATATGTGTAGATTGGAAACAGCGCAGTCAGGTATATAAATATGGCTAGCATCGTAAATAGGTTCTTTGCTCAATAACACGTTCTAATTTGTCTAACGGGATCTCTCAGTCCAACGGGTGTGGATCTTTCGCCTAATTAACCCTTTACGGGATGCTTTACTTCAAAGTGAAACACAAATAAAACAAACATAATGAACTGTTATAACCTATTGAGTTGATGTGCTTAGTGGGGTGTTCATTCAACTAAGCGCTACATTTAGGTCAATAATGTCCCGTTTTAAACATAGGGGCTCATATTCGGTGCATACAGTTTGCGGGTTATGGTACGCAAAAACGTTCGTCCTATTTTATGTTAATTTTCGGGTTAAATCAATTTGAGTGCCCGACTGAAACGCTATTGGACAACGGAATAACTGTTTTAAAAGCTTTTCCAGCGATGATGTATAATCCCTTCATACCTTAAAAGGTGTAGCAGATTATTTTCGATAAAAGCTACAAATTGTTATCTTTTAATTGGTTTTAAAATCCTTTTAGTACAATTAAAGTATTGTTTTGTTTTACATTTTTGGATTGTTACATAACTGCTCTTATAATTTTTTTTTGCTTTGACTACATTTATATGTTTCCCTGCTAGGTGCGACCCTTTCTCCACAAGTAGGGGACACCTAAAGCATATTACACGACGCTGCTACAAATGTGTATTGGTGGAAAGATGATTTAGCATCTAGCACTGCTCCCGAATATTTACAAACATTCCAAAGAGTCTCACCAAAGACTTGCCAACGACAAGCCAACCTGGGCTAACTATTTAACGTGCCTTTATAATTCTGCACCTAAAGGTCCCCCATCCAATTCATAACTGCGCCCGACGTTGCTTAACTTTGTCGATAGTTTACGAACTTTTGAAGCACACTATTGTTTATAAATGCCTACATGCACGTAAATTAATGATTCTAATAGGTTTTAGTAAACAAAATCAATTTAGACCAGATATCCTTATAATATAATTATAATCTATTTCATATAATTTTTTCGTAAAAGGTCGTATATAATTTATAACAATCATTGGGTACGATTGAAATACACTGATAGGGAGGGAAGGCAAGGAAAGACCCAGATGTTATCATTTAATTTTGCCGAAGGAAAGGTATAAAAAGGAATAGTTACAATATATGTATATACGTTATACTTATGTACATTATTTAAGAATTCTATCTATCTTTCTAACATTACGAGATTAGATACGACATACTACGGTCCTATACTCGTAAAATAAATTCACTCACAAAAGTTATCATGAGCAGTAATATAGAGTACTTACACATTTTTATCTATAGATACGTGTATACATTGAAAAAAATAGATTATAAAAGTTCTTCATGTTTTATTTCTGATCTGTGCGTTTTCACAAACAATCAAAACCCATCAAATTACATTATATTATTATTTCAAATCAATCCTTGTTTGGCTCATTTATTCTAACTGAAATTGGTGTAAGATTTTTATGACGCAAATATAAATAGGTACCTCCCTGTCTGACCTTTAAATAGAACCTTACTTTAGACGGAGCAAGGAAGATACTCTCAAGTTTCATGACTTCGAATCGGTGCGGGAAAGAAACTGTTATTGCGTGAGTTAACGTTTGAAGAGAACGACTTTACGGACTGTTGAGTAACCGCTACTAACTACCAGCTCGTAAAGATAAAGAAACTCTTTACTACTAGCAAATTTTAATACGTAATGCGAACAATAAAAAGTTTTTTCAAATTGACTTTCACTACCAGATAATATCGTTTTATATCTATCTGTCTTTTATGTGTTTCTTATCTTATTGTTATTATATATCCACATTTTAAAGCATATTGTTTTGTCTGTCTTAACGCATCACTTGATCGATTGTAATTAAACTTACTTATATTTCTATCATTTAGACTCGAGGAATATACAGGATACAATTTTTTACTCTATTATGTCCAGAATGTACGATTATTTATAGGCACGATTACAGAGAACTGCATATTACTTACCATGTATGAACAATTGCTAATAAATTAAAAAAAAACAACAATGTCATAATTATCAAATACAGTAATTAATATTCTTTAAATAGAAAATTTAAACCCGAAATCAAAATAATAAACATACAAATATTACAAATCTTCTTTTATAGAAGTTAGTTTAACCCTATTTAAGGACTTATTTGTCGGTTACTTTTAATATAATGTGGCCTTGCGTTCGCAAATTATTAAAACAATAAACAAAAAATAGGTACGTAAACCCATTTTTGTTTATTATTGCATAATTTTTATATTCGAACTTGAAAAAAACGAGGCAAACTTGATGAATTCCCCGAAGGTTATTAGGAAGGTGATCTCACCGACCTTAAAATTGTAAGTAAATAATACCTTCCTACTTCTGCATTTTTATACAGTATAAAAATAAACATTTAACATGTAAATTTTATGTTCCATTACGTAATTAGGTTTTAACATAATTTAAAACCTTTCAATATTTGTTTCTTGACGTCTTTGACATCGTTTCTTTGCTATAATATAGAAGATGTTAATTTACAGATGGAATTCATGTTATATTAAGTTTAATGTAACTAATATCACGATGTAATAAGTAGAGTATATAAGGATTGTATTCACGTAAAAGTTCCTTTTACAGAAGTATTATTACGAAAGTTCTTTATAATAGAAATTCAATGTGACACTATAGCCGCCAAGCATTGAACATGTAAAGTGGCACATCCTTGCGATTTCCGACGTTGCTCAATAGAAATAGTAAGTGTTACGTGGCTAGCGTCACACTGAGGAAATAAGATGTCACTCAACGCTAGGCAATGTTGCCGGACGAACGTGTCATACGTCGTGTAGCTGTCTACCAGCTGGATAGGTAACTTAGCTAAATGACAAAAACGTGGTGACAGTATAGGGAGAAGGAAAAATATTTTATGTACGTAATAGTAGAGTATAAAAGCATGCGCTGTTAAGTGGTTACCGTGTCTATGGCGATTATTACTGGGGTAGAATCATAGTTCGACTGGGGAGATACTACCGCTTTCCTCATAACGCATTGGATCTTAATATCGGGTAGTTTGCATATTTGTTACCTACTATTCTGACATGAAAAATATAACCAACTTCATATGGAAAAAAGAGTCCAGCCCACTGTAGGGGTACATTTATACGATTTCAAGATGGATAATTTTTATGAGGGGTTTTTATATAGGTTTAGCTATTTCAAACGATAAAATATTTATTCAACCCTTTGATTGCTGCGTTCTTAGATTGGGTCAGCGTTGCGGGAGGCGGCCTAAACTGGAGCCTTTTTTTTCTAGACTGAAAATGCGCCGACAATTCACTGAAATATTATATTTTTAGCATTTGTGTATCATCTACGAATGTAATATCGTTGCGGGTGTGAATTACTTTGCGCGTCATAGCAAACAGTGGTCAGCTATTCAACTTTGGTGAGTCCGGCGTTGATCACTTAAAAAATTACCTTACCTTTACCTTTCCCTTTCGCTATATATTCCTTCTAATTATATCAAATTAAATTTGGGAAAACAGTTCGCGTCACAATATACCGACATATTTAAAGAGTTCCTATACTCTAGTCGTGCGTCGAAGTTGACGCACACACAATTTTGTTTTATAATGTACAAATAATTTACTATTTCGTACATATATTTAATAAACAAAAAAATCGTAAATCATATTATGATAAAGTGATATAATATAAAAAATAAAATTTCATTGAGAGTTGAAGAAAAAGCGTTTAGAATTTCTTTCCTAACAGTGGTCCCACGAACGTACTCTTCTTTTTACACGATCAGCTTTATGCGGCTCGCGTGTTTCAACGGCTTAATGTCGAACATCGTGTACAAAGAACATTAACTTACTTTTGCCACCTCCTTCTTTTTTTATTATGAATTAAAGATAAATGAATGACAAGAATTAGATTATTGAAGATTTAGATTTTAGGAATCTGCAAAAAAACTCAAAATTTCAAGCTTACGTGAACGAAGTCAAGGGTCTAGTAGTAGTAGTTAATAAGATTCGTAATTGGAATTTATAGGTGGTAGAACTATAGTTCGACCGGGGAGGTACCACTGCCGCCCTCATAATCCGTCGTAAAGCATTATTTGTGTTTCGGTTGGAGAGCAGGAGTAGCAACATATCTACGTTCAATTTCAGATAGGATTTCGGTTGTGGTTGTAGTTGTACGTGGACGTCTACTATGGACGTCTGTAGGCCTGCGACTACATAACATCAGGTGGCTTGCATGCTCGTTTGTATAAGAAAATAAAAAAACGAAAGTGACTAGAGCTGGTAAAATATATTGTAGGAAACAAATGAATTTTAATCCGGTTGCAAAACTCCAATTCGATGACACACGTGAATTGCTTTGACATTTCACTTTGAGCATAGGATCAAATTGGCAGACAAAGCGGATTACGATCGCGATGGAATGAAACCGTCCAGCCGTTTTTCAAGTGATGCAAGTGGAAAGCGAACACCTGAGCCTCCATAAATTTATATATAAGACACTGGAACTATAACACAGTTTCATCCGCGTTTAAAATCTGCAGAGAAATTTAAACAAACATAAAAATGTTGTTGTTTTTTTTCAGAAAAAGCACTTTGTATTGAATCAAAGAATAACCATACTTCCTAGTTGAAATCAAACGTATAAATTTCACAAAATTTTATTAAAAATCGGATGAGTGCTTTTGGAGACTAGCATCTACAAAAACAGATACACAATTTATACAAATTGCTATAAAATATTGATTAAATAAATTTTTAGAGAAGAAGAGAATTCAACATTCTTGGATTCTTTATAGGTTTTTGTGTTAAATTTCCGTGAACTTCCAAATAGATACAACCTAAAACAGGACTGAATTCCTATCGAATACGTACTTAGATGCGTTATTACTCCTGAGTACAAAGGTAATTGCTACGCTTCTAAGTGTAGATAGAAGCGTAGCGATTACCATTAAGTAACAAAGTATAGTTAGTATACGTATCTCTTTAACCGAAACATAGTTGCTTCATGGTAGACGATGGGCAGCTATTGTAGGGTGGAACTATGATAGTCCTACCACTTTTCAGGCTTATATGCTATATGGTCTACGGGGGGATTTTGTAAATAAGTGTCACGTAACCGGATCTCTGAGAAAATTTTCATAATATACGCAACCTCATGGGTATATTATGAAAATTTCATCCTCTATGTAATAAAGGATGTTTCCGCACTAGAATTGCGAAGATTTTTTACCAAATAATATCAGAGAGGAGTAGTAAAACAATTTTATATGGTTCTATTATACTGTTTCCTATCTCAAAAAGAGATCTCTTTGTCATAAAATTTCACGTTACATCTGCATTTCTGAGTTGTCGACCGCACGCGGTCTACGGTCCTAGTAAAACCTATTTGCCGGACCGACATTATCGGTGGGACAAATTTTCTACAATCTCTGTCCTTTGTGACCGTAACTGTTCATGACATGTCAATTACGATATCCTGTGTGTCTGTGGTTGTATATGAGATCTGAGTGATTGTGTACTGTAGAATTACGCAAATATGCGCGAATCCTTGTTACAAAATTAAGTGTTTATAAATATCACCTTTGATTGAGCAGCATGGTCTGCCGTATTTGTTACACTTAAACCTAGCAGATACATCAAGTATACACACGTGTATGCTCGTAATGTATGTATTTGCTAAAGATACACCACACGTACACAAGTGAATGGAATATTCACGAATAGTGTACGCGTGTGTATCAGCTGTATGTATGTAGTGTAGCTAGGTTTAAATGTAGAAAATCATTAATAATAATAATAATCGTAATATTTTGTAATGAAAACTGAACAATGACGCAGTTCACTTGGTTTAAGTGATTTTTGTCATTCACGGACATATATGAATATCAATAATAAATATTTTTACAACAAATAGATTTAGTGTTATTGACTGTCTACAATTCTCAACGAATGTCTTAGCCCGTCAACATAAAATGAATTTGAAATGTAGTACGATATTTTATAAACGAATGCGACCACAGCTCGAAACGACCTTAGCATATAATGTAAGGTTTAAAATTAATTTCAATTAATTAAAATAAGTCGTTATCTATAAAACTGCATTAACAGAATACAAAAATCTTTCCATAGAGTACCTGAAATGACAAGTCTAAAATATTTGGTACTCTTATTTAATATAGCATATAAATTTAGTAGACGGTCATAATTGACATTTTTTTATTATTTTGGTATTGAAGAATACAGAATTGTTGCAATATAATAATGAAAATAAGTTTGTATTTAATTTCTTTGATTTACTAAAGTAAAGGTTTAAAGGTGGTAGAGCCGTTAGAGCTCGCCCGGGGCGGCACCACCGCCACCCTCATAACCCACCGTAAAGCAACAT
>DWON01001011.1:0-27118 GCA_018251015.1 Phocides pigmalion okeechobee | reverse complement strand
ACAAAAGGGTCACCCCCTGACCCAGATATTTTAGTACTTTTCCGCCAAATTGATCGCACTCATTTGACGTCGAAGTATCTATAAATTTATTTTTGCAGCAACCCTTTTTAATGAAATGGAGTAGCAATAGAACATGCAGTCTATCTTTTATTAAATCAAATATTTTTTATTCAAAGTAGATTCCTTACGAAACTCTTTTCGTACGTCAACAAACTACTACCGATTCCTAAGGTGTTGGAGTCGTTTAAAAATAAACGACATTTTATATACTTCACCTTTGTTTTGTACGATTACTATTAAATTATTATCAAATATGTTGTTTTATTGAGAAAAGGAAATAGTAAACGAGCATGCAATCTGTCTTATAGTAAGTTGTCACTGCCGACGATAGACATCTGTAACCAACAACATAAAGAACAAGAGTCCCATGAAGTCGATCGCAAATACGTCGCTACTCCTGAAGATTAAGGTGGTTGCCTCATTTCTGAGTGAGTCAGGAACCATACCTTTCTACTGAAACTTAAATAAGCTTCACGCTAGAAATTAGTGTGGCGTTGGTACCTCCCTAATAGACAGCATAGCCTCTATCACCTTCTAAAGTTCGAATCTAAAATTTTGATGTATAAAAGTGAGACGTTGCTCAACCTTTAATTAAATGATTTTGAACTTATATCTTGGCAAAATTTATACATTTGTCTATGTAATAGATACTCACAATTAAACTGGATTAGCCGTGACCACGAGCCATACAACTGGTTCGAAATATCGGCAATTGAAAATCATTACTCGTGAGCACCCGTTACATAGAAAAACTACATTTTCTATATCCACATCTCATGTGTATCTGTTATGAAAGGCTCATCTTTACTTAAAATGTTGTAAATTTGAAATTCTATGAGCCTGTCTGTATCAATTCGTACGTAGAGACTAACGAACTCATTGTTAGCTTTATGTTTAGTACAAAATTTGCATGTAAGACAACATTCCTACTCTGCCTAACTTTAAACTAACGTTAGCTGTTACTAAAGCTTAATATATATGTTAGCAGGCTGTTTTGTGATACTGTTATTAATTTATCCAAATTTACGATTTTAAACTGATATTATTGTGGAATCTATACATTATGCAATATAACGGGTACTCACGATTAACGATTTTTGTTAATCGTGAGTACCCGTATAATAAACCCATCGATAAACTCATATGGTCAGAAAAGACTCCAGCTCCACTTGCTCCATTAGTTTAAGTTATTATTTGTAAATTACTTTTTAAAGATGAAAAAGATGTATGTTTTGGAGTTTATTTCGCCGACTCTTCTCCAAAACGAAACACCTTACGATTCGGTGGTAGTTTATTGACGTTCAAAAAGAATTCTGTAAAGAATCTACTTTGAATAAAAAAAAAAACTTTACACTACAATGCTCACAAATCAATATAAAAACAACCGTCTTCTGTCTTTATGATAACATTTCAAAAATTCATATAAAAATACTATTTGTAGGTATAGGTATATTAAAAAATATTTATTAACAAAATAGCTTTTTCCTTGTAATTTATTTTTTAAAAATAACATCTAAATGACCACCATTTCGACTTTTGCATTCTTCTAAACGAGCACCAAAATTTTCGAAAACTCGTCGGCAAAGAGACCATGAGATCACAGACATTTCTTCCTTAATTTTGTTTTTTTAGTTCAGTCAGTGTCTTTTGTTTATTTATGTAGACACGGCTCTTCAAATAACCCCACAAAAAAAAATCTGCTGGAGATAAATCTGGACTCCTGGATAGCCACGATATATCCACCCCTGCTAGATATCAACTTTTCCGGAAACATTTCTTTGACCACCGTTAGAGACTCATTAGACGTGTGGCAAGTGCCTCCATCTTACTGAAACCAGGTGTTACGATTGTAGCCATCAAATTGAAATAGTTATGGTGTCAAGAACTTCCGTAACATTTTCACATATTCAGTAGAATTAATACTGACTGTATATGACCACGAGATTTTCAAAAAAATAGGGGCCAATGACTCCTTTTGCCGAAATAGCAGCCCACATAGTAACTTTCGGTGAATGAAGTGGCCTTACATGTTTAGGTTGAGGATTTTCACTGCTCCAATACCTGCAATTCTGTTTGTTAACGTGTCCGTTAAGGTGAAAATGGGCTTCGTCAGAAAACAATATGTCTTCGTAATTACTGAATTGATCCAACATTGTTTCGCCATGTGACTTGCGTAAATTTAAAGCATTAGGTTTTAATTTTTGTACAATTTGGATCTTGTATGGATGTAATTTTAAATCTAATTTCAAAATACGGCGTAAACGTTTGCGCGTCGATAAATCTGGATCACGTTGAACTGAAGCGGAGACTTTCTGCACGTTCTCTTTGCTTCAAGAAGCCCGTGGGCCGCCCGTTTGCTTCATATTTAGGGTCGAACCGGTCTCTTCGAACTTCTTCACCCATTTCTTTATCAAAGGAGCACTTGGACAGTGGTTTAAGTCATGTAAACCGTACTCAACGCGAAATAATCGCCTTACAATAATGAGCGAATTATTGTTTAAATAAAAATGTTTTACGCCAAAAGCCCATTGTATTCCCGTGAAGCAATCCATGGCAACTAAATTTCCGAGAAAGGAGCTAGCGGTAAGCCCCTCTCCCTGAACCCCGCACGGCTTGTGCCGCACGGGATGGTAAATTTAAAAGTTAACAAATTCATGGCCCACCCTGTATTTTCACAGTGGACAACCCTAAAGTATTTTTACTTGGTGTTAACAACAATAAATAATTGTTATATTGTCCCGAAACAGAGTCACCAAACCAATAATATAATTCATTAGTTGAATAATTCCTAACTATATTATACGCTGAAAAAAGTACAGTTTTGAAAATCGGGTATTAAAATCTAAAATATTTAGGTACTTGATCTGAATAAGTGATTTATAAAGCGCGCTATCATTCACACACTGTCTGCCCTGTTTCCGGGCCCAAACAAATATCGGGTTGGATTAATCGGCAGAACATTATAGCGGGATGCGTCACTGGATATCATGGACTTCAGTACGGACGATCCTTATTTACGAGGAAAATACAATCTACTAGGGCCGTTTGTTCTATTTGAGTTTCTGTTTAAGTATAATTGACTTTGTTAATGATATTATGAACTCTTCAAGCTGGTATTCCTACTCAAAAAAGGGAAAATTTACTATGTCAGGTGGTAGAACTCACTACTCTTAAAAAAATATGGAGAACCCTTAGCCACTTTTATTACCGATGAATCATCAAAAAGGTACATTTGGACCAAGACTTACAGAAGCATTCATATATTGTTATATCAGCTTTATAGCTTCACTATTTATAGAACGTACACAGCGACAGAAATTGTTTCCTTTTTATATCACAATAACTACTTTGTAGATACAGTAGATATGCTGAAATATTAATTTAAAGTTGAGTATTGATTTGTACAAAGCAGCTGTTTTAGGACAATACATTTATCATTATTTTTTATCATTGTAGCTTCCATGTGCATCGTTGAATATTGTATTTTGTAGTGTGACTTATGTTACAATGATCGTTGTATGTCGTTAGGCGTACATACATCCTTTCATCGATTAAAATGGTGAAATCGAATTACGTTACATTTATTTAAATGCATACTAATATAATACGTATTACGCAACCACCAAACGGGATTAAATTCAATTAAACAACTTGATATCAACTTGATATAAAAAAATTAAGATGCCCGATCTAGGTGGTTCATATATCTATGGGCAATAATTACAAATTTATAATATGAATACCAATTTATATGAAAGTATTTTCCTAAGAACAACAAAAAATGTAGATAATAAGCTTAAGTGAAAACGCTAATCACTCTTGAGAGTTCAGTTAGACACTTCTTAAGTGGCCAAGTTAAAATTTCGATTTCTACTTTATTATGCTCTTGAGCCGTAGCTAATGGTCCACTTCAATAGTCACTAGTTCAGGAGGTACAGGGGTACGAGTTTGATCAGGATTAATAATTATAATAATGTTAAAATAGGGTGAAAATAAGGGTGAAAATTTATGGTTGTACGTATTGTTAATGCTTGTTCAAAAAAAATAAAAACAAAAATTCGTCCAGAAAACTTTTTGTGGAGAGCCACCCTTAACATTTAAGTGTATAAAAATAAATTTGACTTATTCTTAGACTACCAAGATACTCAGACCTTCATAAGAATTAGTAAAGCCGTTTCGGAGGAGTTTAAAAACAAACTCCGCAACACGAGAATTCTATATATAGTCTTTGGCTCAATAAATATCTTGATAGATATGATATAATACAATTAGCGACTATTTAATATTAAATACATTTAAGGTAGCATATAAGTATTATTTTAAGATTTAGATAAATCCAAAATCTATAAATAATGAATAAGCAAAAAACGTTTTAATTGTATCAAAGTAAGTATGTAATAATTTACAATGTAGACAATGTAGGAATGTAAATGTAGGAAATGTAGATGCAATGTAGGAAATGTAGAAATTAACAATACATCTTTTTCATAAAAATAAATCTGTAATTATCTTAATTATTCATCGTGTATTTAATAACTGTCATTTCGACTTGAACAGTCATGACATTTCGGGCGGACATACACAGGGAAAAGGTCACGAAATGCATTTACATAAAAGAGTGCCTGCAGAGCTTGAGAACTAGTGATTTGTGTACCTTGCGTTATAATCAACAACTAGTAAACGACACTATAATGCGACGGACACCCCTAACTGAGCATCGAGGCATTGATTATTAAACACAGATAAGTATGTCATATGTAGAACATGTCACAATAAAGGTCTTCGCACATTACACCGACTCAACTTCAACTCGACTTCAAGTTAGGTATACGACGAGTGGTCTACGTGTTCAAATTCACTCTTAAGTAACTTGATATAAAGCTTACATTTCAATACCATACTGTGAGTTGAGTGGTGTAATGTGTGTGAGTTGGTATACAATATCCATTTCTAGCATGCTCAATCATTAACAGTAAGGCAAACATACCTAATATAGTAATGACGGCTTTACCTGTATGTCTGACGATGTTTTTTCATTTTTCTTATGTCATACAAAGATTGATGAACCAATTCCTACTTAAATACAGTTCAAATATATGCATGTATTATTTGACGTTGTTATATCCTTTACATGATATATTGATTAATGTGATTATTTGGATACATAGAAATTCACGAGTAAAAATGGAAGGGCTGGAAGCATCACATGAGAATGAGCTTGCAATTCATTTGCCGGCACATGCCTGTACCCCTTGTATAGAACAGTAATCAATTAAATAATTCCAAATATGTTTAAGATTTATCACCAAGGCCTGAAGTAGTAGAACGTGTAAATGTCACTTTCGTTACACCAGACGCAGAAGAGAGCAGAATTCAATATAACTTGTAAAACAAAAATGTGTGTAATATTGGTGCCTCCGGAGTTGAACAGTCAATTATTACAATTAATGTTAGATTATTACTACTGCAACTTAATAAAAACTTATAAAAATAGTTTAGGGTATAAAACCATGCCATGTATTTACACAATTAATTATGGTAGTCGTACAAATAACGTTATGTTTTGGTTAATTATTGGTTAATATTAATTTCATAAAATTCTGTGAGAATATATTATTTGAAGTTTACAGTTTGACTAGGGAGGTTACCACCGCCGCCCTTATAATCAACCGTACTATTAATAATATTACTTGTGTTACTACTAAATTGGAGCTTAATTCTCTAGACTGAAGATGCGGCGACAATTTACTGATATATTGTATTTTTTAGTATCTCTACATCATCTAAGAATACACAGGCGTGAGGTCTGCCCGCAGTCTTGTAACGCTGACGTAAACACAGTACTTTTGTTCGCCCGTAATCCATAGAGATTTGACGTACGACCCAGGTGTGTATACACAGCAGTGTTGAACGCCGCAGGGAAACTGTTAATGTACGTCCCTAAATATGCACTTCCTATCAAAATTGCGTTAGACTAAATATTTCTTTCAATTTACATATTGAAGAGCTCTATAAATTTGGCATTAACGATGGAGGTTCGAGGGCACGAGGACCGATCCGCAGGCATTAATAAAATGCTCGCGAGCTAAAAGCCACTTCGGTCAAGTACCCACTTTTCATATTTAAACCTCTTATATGTAGGAAGCACAGCCAATATTCCCTAATAACTGTTATTTATATATTTTTTATAATGATAATGGCTAAACGATCTTAATTTAAAAACCGGGTACCAACGGCTCATTTACATACGATAAACATAAAAAATATTATGCAAATATAATAATAATTACAAGGCAATATGGGTAAATTATATTAGCCATATTAGCTTATAATGGTTTATAAAAGGTGAGAGAATTATATACATATAGTTCAACCGGAAAGGTAGCACCGTTGCCCTCCTAATCCGCCGTAAAGCATTTCTTGTGTTTAGGTTGGAGAGGTGCGATTATCGGCTACATTTTGAAGCGAGGTGAGCATCTTAGTCCTCAGAAGTAGCAACGCATTTACGTTCGAGCTTAGATAGGATTTCCGTCGTGTTTGTGGTTGTACATGGATGTCTATGGGCTACGACCACTTAACATCAGGTGGTCTGCATGCTCGTTTGCTACTCTTATCATATAAAAAACCCAAAAAAATGAGTTATTTATCATGATCTAAACAGTGCGAACTCCCATTTCACAATTTACCTCATCATCTATTCAGTGATATTTGTAGGTAGAACGTAATCGATTGGACTGCAGATTTATAGACAACCGCCACCTATTTTCACATGGCTCACTTACATGTGAGGTAACCATTCTCAGAAAGTCTCAAAAGTTTTCCCTCAGAAATAACATCGGACATAAATTTTATATTGTTTTATACTAAGTGATCACTGGATTACTAACCGTCACGTGTATGCAATTCATTAGGACAATGAATCATCAATTGCCTTAAAAACTATATGTACAATTTAATTGTGTAGGTATAAAAATATGATTATTCAACCATTAAAAACATAGATGATATTGAAACTTAGCATCACGGAAATATTATTTTAAACCGATAGTTAAATGCAAAATTTCATAAATGGATATGGTTTGAAGCTATGTAAACTATCCTACTCAATCACATATTAATCAAACGGCCTCGTTATACTCAAATGAGCTACAATTGATCGATAGCGCAGAAGACGGTGAATCAATGACAATTAGTGGTATCTAATGCTAATGGAGTTGACCAGTGAATGTTTGACAAGTGTAGTACCGAAATACATATATTCTTTACTATATATTTATATTAACCCAAATTCAAAATATTTTGGTCGCAGATTTCATACGAATAAAATCGATGTTTAAACGAAATATTTATAATTATACGAAAGTTTTGTCTAAAACTATTAGTTCTCTCTCAGGTAGATTACTCAACAGTAAATTTGTAAAAATACTGCACTAAAGAAAGTTTGTATATATGTATATATGTTGTATCGTATAGGTGAACGATTTTAACTAATTCTTGTCTTATTTTCAAGAAAATAGGCATAAAACCGTGCCGACCAACCCAGGGTTGTCATTTTGACAAATACAACCATTATGTAAGAGTATTTATTGTAAAAAAATACAAAGCCTAAAGGGAAAACAGAATCTTAAAACTATTTACGTAGATATTGTCCACATTGATATATGTATATACAAGTCGAATCGATAAATTGTGTATATATGTTGTATGGTGTGGTCAAAATCATGGTATAAACGTGTGTACAAAAGTAGGTTCGTCAGAATACTGAATGTAATACCGGTTTCGTTCCACAGTCCGGAACACAGTGGGGGCCATCGAGGCGTTAACTCCGGGGAAGTACCGGACATGTCCATTTGCAGCGCGACATTAAAACGGGGCTGCTTTATCTTTACCGGTTTTTCGGGGTCTGTGAGGTAGGAAAAATCATGGATCAGGCGTTCCTTTTAAGATTATTTTTGTATTTTATGTATTGAATACAGGATAAAATATCTGGTAGTGCAAACTGTATCTTGCCTGTACCTAGACCTCCTTGTCATAAAACAGGTGTAGGTTATTGAAGCTGCGGTACAAAACAGTATACAAATATGTAACTATAACATTGTTTTTCTAATTACATTATCTAAGGGGTAACAGAAGTCTTTAAATTTCCTCAAAAGGTATACAATTTTGGAACAACTAAGCAAAATTAATAATAAAGAGGGCTAATGGGGAATAATTTTCAGTAAACGATTTTAGTTTTCACTAAAATTATTTACATGATTTTAACTGCAAGATATGGCTGATTTAGGCAGTATTGGAGATCCTAGAATATCTTAAGAACTCTTATCTAAAAATTTTATACTTTATGACAAACAATGACATTCTTCGATAATTTTAATTTTCCATGTAAAGTTTTTCTATCTGATGTATAAAGTTCACATTATAAAAAATATTTAAAGACTTTAACACAGCGATTCTTTAAAACCGTGAAAACTACTGTTTCTGTGTTTAGATTAGTTTAATTTTGAATTTAGACTTAAACGAGTAAAATTGTTTTGAATGTTACATATCACTTAAATCAGTAGTTTCCGAGATTACAGATATATAGGTGAAATATTAAGGAAAAAAAAAATTGCATGATTTTAATTTTGGACAATTTACATACAAAATCTGTGTTAGCTTTTTGAACGTTCATCGGATGTTTTTATTTGCACCGGGACATTTAAAAACGAGTCTGTGTTATCTATACCGTTTTCCCAGTTCGTGACGAAGGAAATCCTGAAATAAACAAAACCGTAAAAATTCTGCATTTCTTAACTTGACTCGCATTTAATCCCAGATGTTGTTGATATAGTAGATATAACATTTCATTTCTTCCAGTGGAAGTGAAGTAAAAGAAAGTGAGTAAAAGATTAAATTCACTAACCTAGTAAGTAATACAAACACTCGATATAGAAATTTAGTTAGTAATAGTAGTTCTCCCATCTTGGGAGAACTATATTTCGATCGGGGAGGTACCACCGCCACCATCATAATCCGCCGTAAAGCATTACTTTTGTTTCGGTTGGGGAGTAGCAACGTATTTACGTTCGAGCGCAGATAGGATTTGGGTCGTGTTTGAGGTTCGTACGTGTATGTCTATGGGCTGCGACTATTTAACATCAGGTGGTTTGCATGCTCGTTTGCTACTTTTCTCATATAAAAAAACTGTTAATTTTGGTTACATACGACCAAAGCTGGGACTTTTGCCCTCTTTGAGGTAGATGTCCTAGCGACTATTTTACTAGCCTATACGCTCATTTTTTACTCTTATAAATATAAAAACAGAGTGCTTTTAATGTATGTATCTCTATCATCACAACTTTCCTACTGAAACATAGATAGCACTTGTACATAAATTTCTGTTATAAATCGGGTACATTTGGTACCAAAGGTAAATGTTTCACACGTTCACACATTTTAAACATACGATTTGAAAGTAATATTTTAGTTTAAACTGAGTTTAGCCGTGACCACGAACCATGCAACAGGTTTGATGTTTCGTCAATTAAAAAGGGTTAATGGTGAGTACCTGTTTATTGTAAAATGTTTCTAATACATTCAAGAAACAACTTATTATCTTCTTTGTGTTAATTTGCAAATATAGTATTTTTTGACTAATAAAGGAACAACGTTGCAGCAAACTCGCGGTCAAATCACTCATGTATTTCTTAACAATAACTACTTATAATACATACTAACTAGTTGTAATGAAATATTCATCTCCAAAATTAATTTCTCCAAATTACGTACACTAACGTACTATACTTTAAGAGAAGTTCAAACATAAAGAGACGTAGGGGATGTATACACCGAATAGTATTGTAATGGCCTCTTTGTACTATGACAGTACCGACGAAATTTCACGCGATGAGAAGCGGTAGTTTTATAAGAGTATTCTCTGAGAACAGTGTAGGAAGCAGTGGCGGCGGAAGTGAATTCCATTCTTCAGCGGTTTTAAAGGTGGATTTACGCCACTTATCCCAGCGTAGCAAACCACTTCCTTCTCGGAATGTACTAAGATTAAATTTACTTTCACCGCATATTCAACGTCCTTAATCAAAGTAGTTTTACAGTAAAATACTGTTAAAGTTAGGTGACATTTTCAGATATAATTAGGCTTAAACAAACAAGGTACCGGATACCTGGTTTGTTTGTCCGCACGATTCTTTTAACGACTAATATATGTAGTTACCTACACCCAAACTTAGAAAAGAAATCTAACTCCACTATTTGTTTACTTGGTAAGATATCAAGCACGGCCCGAATTTGAATGATTAACATTATTTTGCTGTTTATTCATTTCTAGATTTATTTATAACATTACGCAAAACAAACTTTACAGATATAAATACATACAATGCACTTATCTAGTTATAAAACGATTGTACATACGAGGGGGCGTTTTGAAGCTCGCAGAATGGAGACTTAAAAATGAGAATAAAAATACAAAATGTTGTTTTTTTTTCAATATATTTGCCTACTAACCTAATACATTTTTCAAATTTTGCAATTAGCTTAATTATAAAAAACGTTTCCCCTGTATCCGAAAAATAAGCTGAAATTGCGACCTTCACTTCTTCATAACTTGAAAACTTCTTCCCATGAAGTTGATTTTTAAGGTTTGGGAACAGATAGAAATCACTGGGAGTTTAGGACTGCAGGGTCGGTGTTCCACAATATCGAAACCCAGTTTGTGCAGGGCAGCTAACGCAATACGGTTTTTGTGAACGGGCGTGTTATCTGTACTGCATAGAGTCCAGTTTAGACTCAGGTTCATAATGATGAACCCAAGTTTCGTCTCCAGTAATAACTCGACTTAATAGTCCATCCTTGTCTTTACTTTTTCCACCTTTTTATCCTTGTCTTCACGCAGTGTTTTTTTTGAAGCGGTGTGTCCGGCGGTCCCCGTCACGGGTAGTTCCCGTAAACGGGTGTCATATCTTCCAGTATTGTTAGAACCAACTTTCCTTGTTTTGTAAGGAGCTTTTTAACGGCGCGGTACTCGATTTTTTCCATAATTCCGACTTTCTTCCAGATTGAAGTGTTTGATCGATCGTTCAAAGACATGATTCGATTCACATAAAACTTGGTATTTATGCTAATATAATAAGTTGCTTATCTCGCTGTCATTACCTTAAACACTTTTACTACCTTACCTACATTCCCATTCCGCGAATTTAAAACCACTCCCTCGCACTGGGCAGCTAAACAGCGAAATACAGTAGGTGCGGAAAAATAAGTTTTGGTCGAGATTTTTGCCGAATACACTATTGAACAAGGTTAAACGCATGAACTAGAGACGATACATCCACCAGCCCTACATACTAGCTCTAATGGCCTTATCCCACCTTCCTATAGTTATCGTTATCACAATAAAGAAAAATGAGATGTTAGATCTTGCATTTTAGTACACTTGGTTACCAAAGTAGAAGAACTTACTTATGATTAATGGAAATTCTCACGTTAATAGTCAAGTCCGGGTCCAGGAAATGTATAAGGAACACACGCTTCGCACGACGAGTAAGCCCAGGAACATTGTACATGACAGTGTTCTTGTGGCTGATTGTATCATGTAGAACATGGCTTTACTGAGTTTCGGAATTTTGAACCTAAATTTTAGATCAAATTTAGTTATTTGCTCTTCTTGTTAGTTGGGTGAATCATTTTGTATGTTTTTTTATTATGAAAGAGTAAGAAACGGGCATGCAGGCCACCTGATGTTAAGTGGTCACTGTAGCCCCTGAACAACCACGTCCAGTCTCTAATAGAACAGTAGTTCTATTTAAGGATGGACGCGGTTGAGTTCCTACTCTTGAGGACTAAGATGGTCCCCTCCAATAATGTGTATCCTGCAACCACACCCCCCAACCGAAGCATATGAAGAATATGTTGCTTTACGGCGGGGTATGAGGGGGGCCGGGGGGCCGCCCCCGGCGGGCTCTAACAGCTCTACCACCTTTAAATTTGTTATGTATAAATTTAACTAAATACAAAACAATACGAACATAATTACGGCATTAACATCTAATAGCAATAGGTTCAACAAAGACAAGAGTCCACTTTGTAGCTTTACATTCTATTGCAAATAAATTGTTTTCACTATATCTTTTCCATATTTAATTTTTTTCCAAAGCGTAAAATTTTAAGGGGAAGGCGCTACATAGTTTAAAAGTATAATTGAGTAAAAGTTTCTAATCTTGTATAATATACGGACTATGCGAAGAATAATTACTTAATATTTTTTGCTATGTTATACTCCCTAATTTCCTACTTCTACTTGCGCTTCCGTTCTTACACTTTCATATATATATATATAGTTTCCAAGGACATCGTCATTAGTGGTTGCGGGCTTAGTGGGCGACATCGGGGTAATGCAAGCGCAAAACACAATAATCACAGTTTCACACTATTTTAATTTAACAATATTTCGTCGTTTTACAATCATTTGAAAAGTAATCGAACAATCAGGGCTTAGCAGCGAGTTCAAGGCACTGATCTCTCTTAACCGCCAGATATCCTTTCACAACGATCCAATTCGATCAGTCGCTAGCAATCAAATGCGTCGCAAAAACTGTCAAACTCTCTAAAGAAAGAGACGACGCCTCGACCCCACTCGAGACACACGCTCTTCTCCGATTGGTCGTTACGTAAATTACAAAGTTAATAAATTTTATTACATTAGCAAGGTTTATAAGTTAAGAAAAGATATAAGATATTAAATAAAACTATATTACGACTTTTGATAGTAGTTGAAATGTAAACAACTAAAATTGAACATTATGCATGCAAGTAACAATCAACCCGACTAATAGCTTCCTCCGACATATACATATATACATATATTTATGTATTGTAAGAAGTAGGTATGGCGTAGGTAGGTAGGTAGTACGGCTGCGTTTTTTATTTACACTTTTAAAAGTTTTATATTTATATCAACTTATATCCAATTAACACTCCCATGTCGTTATGTAAGTGGGCTTATACGTTGTTAAATGTTTTAATATTTTTTCATCAAACGTGACTTTGATAAACGTAGCTAAAACTTTTTATGTGTCAGATTAAATTCCTAAGCAGTAGTGAATTATGAAAAATTATGTCGACCTTACACATCGGAAGAGGGTTGCAGTCGTATGGTATACAGTTACATATGTATGTGTAAAGATTACAATGTAATGGATACATTTTCTATACTATATTAATTTAAAATGAGTACCTTTCAAATTGTGTATTACTTATATACAATATTGCAATTTACCATTACTGTGATTGCGATATATATCGCTATAAATAAATTCTGCCAAGTAATTTTCATGTATCAAACTAAATGCCTTTTTGCGACAGTAAAAAAAATCCGTTTTATCACTTTATAATTTGCGGTCACTTTGCAGTCACATTAAGTTAATGCTTTGAATATTTTTTTAGATTTTGTCATAAATGTATTTTTTTATATGGCTTCGACGAACACAAATAATATTATTTGATTACCGAATTGATCAAATAAACAATTTAAATTAATAAAAAATGAAACAGGTGATTCTAAACACATTTAAACTTATTTTTCGTAATTCGTTGCAAAATTATTAGATATATTGAACGTTATTTTTACTTGTTTATATATATACCTACACATAGCATATCATTGTTATCATATTGAAGAATTTCATTATTACATATCTTTTTGTTAGCAGACATCATTTTTAAACATTGTATCTGCTGCTTCAATAGCTACGATTTCCCATAATTTAGTATAAGCAAGAGTAAGTACATGGTGCGAAGGTAGGTAGTTTCATATTTAAATATTGTAACGGCGCAAGTTCTTTTTTATAACAAATAGCAAAATTAATCATATTTGAATGAATGTTTAAAAAATTCAGTATGCAACGAAAACTTAACATTTTTTTTATGATACATTTGAAGTTACAAAAATACGCCGGCGCGAGTTTTACAGAGCAGAAGGGTCTACAGGGCTCACTGGTCGTCAGATACGACCCGACTGACTTTATGTACTATTTTTCATAGTATATAGGATTCATTAAACCCCAATGATTTAGCTGAATACATTAAAGAGAAAAAAAATAAACTTAAATAAAGTATTGAAGTACAAGGTTTACACAATATAAATGATATATAATCTGTAAATATTATAAAACAAAGTCCTCCGTCGCGTTTGTCTATTTGTCTGTTTGCAATAAACTCAAAAAGTACTGGACAAATTTTGTCACAGGTTTGCACAGCAGGTAGAGAGATTCCTGAGAAAGGTTTTGGTATATAATAAGTTTTTGTTTTTGTAAAGTGAGCGAGAAATTAAATAAAATGAAGTAGTTAAATTCAATATAGTAATTCAGTCGTCGCCCTAAATAGATGTTTATTATTGTTAGTTTCGGATGCTAGGTAACGACTGAATGCATGTATGAAAGAAAAATAATGTAAGTAAATATAAACTCTAATACCCACGCGAAGCTGGGCCGGCTCGCTAGTGATTATAAATTACAAGTGTTGTGCCGTACGTTTTTTTTTTTGAGATTCAACAACGAGTTTAGTAATAAGTGAGAATTAATTCAGTAGATTAAGATTAACTGGCGGTTAGTTTGATTTAATATAAATGTACTGATCATGGCCGAGCAGATAACATTGACATCGGTACTATGTAATCGACGTACAGCAGTTAAAAGGAACATCTCTATTTTAATCAATAATCGATGTCAAAGGGGAATTAATTGAACTATCTTGGAATAATTTATCAATGCCAAGAAGCTTTATGATGGTGATTAACTTTATGGTGCGTTGTACTGCCTTAATATGAGCAATCAAATTGTAATAGGCATCTAGCGATAACCTTACCGTGCGCTAATAAGACAAACAAATATAAGTACTATTAAATAAAATGCAAATCTGACACATATAGTATTACTGCAATATGTGTGTGTGTCGTATCAAATCAAATCAAATGTTTTAACAAAATAATTAGGTATTTTAAACAGAAAACTACTAAATTTACAAAATCAGGACGAACTTTCAGATATGATTCCCCGCAAAGTTTCTTTACCCGTATTCTGCGTAGGTACATTAAAAATAATAAAAGATCACTATTAATTAATGATTAGAAATTAAATTTATAGAAAACCGGATATCACTTAGCTGAATGTTTTTACAATAATTATTGTTGATATGTCTTCTTTTTGGTAACAAGATACAAATCTTTCGAAAAAAGTTACCCTTCGCGTTATCCTGTTTGTAGAGAAACAACACAAATAATTGAAAAAAAAGGTAATTAACACATTGAAAAAAAGTTTTATAGTAACGCATTATCTACTTAAATAAATTTCATTTTAATATCATAAAAAATATTTGTATTTAATAAAAAAAATTAGACATTGAACTAAAATAAATGGACGACTAAAATGACAGTCTGAAGAACATACATTTGAACCTTCGAAGAGCTAGTGACTGGCATACTTAGTTTCACTCCATGTTGCCCAATACCATGTAGAATTTACCCGAATTTTAAAATAAGAAACTTATAGATTAAGTTTAAATCACCACTGTTAATGAAACAATCAAATAGTAAAATATATTTTATTAACAAATTCCGATCGTTCGTCAGTTTTATTAAGTGATCGTTCTTCAGTTAAATCTATAAAATTTCGCCGTAGACATTTTAAATTAGGCTTGACAAACATTTCGGACGTTCATTAAAGTTTCAGTTTGCATTATTAGGTTAATGAAATATTTTTTTTATTAATGGACTGTGTGATATGCGAGTTTTGTTGTCCTTTCTAACAAACAGTAAGTGTTTTCGCGTAATCCCAATAAATTTGTACGTTTCTTCCAGGCTGGTAACAATTTAATTGTCTGTTATGTCATATTGACGTAAAAAGCATGAGTAATAAATTGAGGTAATTAATTTTTTTGTCGCATTAAATTATTATTAGCTAACTAAGCCAGTAAAATTCCAGTTGAAATAGTTTTAGCCTTTTAGGAAATTATCCGAAACAAACGGACTACTTCACATGCACTTGTTAAAGCTATTATTGTGATATTACAACTGTAATTTAAATTTTATTTATATTTGTAGATGTATAATTTTTTTTTACAACTTTTGGATTTCTTAATATTCCTTACTTTATATTTTAAGATTTATAGATGACATAATGGTGTGTTGAACGTAAAACTTTGCTATTTTTCTTAGAAAATAAAGTTCAATGCATGCAAATAAATGAATCAAAATCGTTAGGCGCTAATATTAAAATAGTTATACCAGGCAGGGTTAAATTTTGGGTTCTATTCTGTTTTTTTGCCATACGTAGTCCATAACCTGTCTGAGATAAGTTGCAGACGATATATTGTTATTGTTATAGTCACGAACGAAACACTCAACATATAAATTATATCAATGATACGCTTTGCCAAATCCAGAACTAAATCAATACAGATAACCTATTTCTTATTTCGAGTAAATCCAAATGTATCAAACTTATCTTACCCAATATCAACCTTAAAATTTGTAGAGGAAAATGTTGTCTTAGGGATACCAATTGACTCTAAATTTCAGTGTTGTCCTGATATTTCAGCCTTGTCTAGCAAGCTTAGTTCTGCCCAGAGCCCAACTTGTTTACTTCAGCGACTTTCACAGTGTAATGTCATATGTCATGTGGCTATACGGCTGTGGGGTAGTGCTGCTGACATTGACTGTGTTTTCATTTAAAAAAAGCGAAATAAAGCCAATTTATGATCTAAAATGTGGCGAGTCTCTTAAAGAGAAAATAAAATGTACATATTAGGAAACATGGATAAATTGGCTGTCCCTAGATATAAACTATGTAATATAGTAAAATCATTCAAAAGAAACTGTTTTCGCTACTACAATAGGATACTAAAATATGTCAAAAATCTATCAGAAAATAACTTTAAATTGGTTATTAACAAAAGCAGTGTAAAAAGGCAGATTATAAGCAAGCGGTCATTTAAGTGATAAACTCCAATTGTCTGAAACGACTCCAGCTCCTCTTAATTTAAGTTACTATTTGAAAATTACTTTTTCAAAGATGCAAAAGATGTGTGTTTTGAAGTTTCTTTTTCCGCCTCTTCTATAAAACGAAGGTTCGTTCGAAACGAGTCTGCAAAGTATCTATTTTGAATATAAATATATTCATTTTAATTTTGATTTTGGTTTTATATAAACAATCAAAGTGTCATGTCAAATCTAAATTCTAATTAAATTTTGTTGAAGGAAAATATTTTGTTGGCAGTTTTATCCAATGTCTAAGACGGCTTTTTAGACCACGTTTTAGACTGCACTGCAGGCTATAACGGCAAACAGGACTAGAAACCCGCTTGAACTCCAATTGCATGCGTTAAAATTAAAATACAATAAATAATATAATTTAAATCACATCAAACTAAACAGTAAGTAATAATTCTTGATTTGTATAAAAAAAATTAACAAAAATATTAATATTATTGTAAAAAATGCAAGGGGCGTTTTGTGCGTTTTTTTAAATAAAAGCCTAATCTGAACAATCTAAAGGGAGTTCGTGCCCATGTGGTATGGTTCCAAGAACACTAGCTGCATTCCCGCGTTGAATAGCAATTGTAATTCTCTGCGCGAGATATGAACCAGCCCTCTTATCACCGGCGGCGTCGATCAAACATGGTTCTATTTTTTTGAAAAAAAATTTGGCACGCAAACCCCACGGGCCAAAGGTTTCAAAGCCAAGAGCAACCCAAAGTTTTTGACGGTTAGGTTCCTTTGGAATGATTTCACCAGAACAGGCAGCCCTCCAGGCCTTGATTGCGTCTATTGCAGTGTTAAAATACTAAAGGGGTTTTGAGTACGAGCAAACGTTCATTATGTTTCCAGATTGGACTGGATTCAAAACAATGGCGGTGCATATAAGGAAATATGAAAACGAAGTTTGAGATAAAGGTGATCTTTTATGTGTAGAAAAGATAATAATATTGGGAAGTAAGATCACAGGCCAACGTAAAAGTTCATTTATTCAGTGCCGAAGTGAGGGAGTTCGATCATCTAATTCAATGGTATTTACATTCCTTTGCGACAACTTCGCTTGAATAAAACATCTTTCTGCTCTAATTATTCTAAAAAATCGGTGGCGACAATATTATTCACTTTTTCACTCAGTATCTACTTCAAAATATTTACTGAACTACTGACTAAATACTGGTGACTCGGTTAACTATTGGTTACTCAAAAAACTGAAATAATCAAACTACTAACCAAGACGCGCAAGGCACGGTGCCCCACTAGTTCCGCTTTCTTTTCCCATTGAGGGGACCGAAACAAACAAATTATAAATAGCTAACCTGGTGGTTGTTAGGTAGGTTAAATGGTACTTAAGGAGATTGCGTTTAGGTAAACTTGAAATGGGGAAGTGCGAGTGTTTGCTAGGTGCGCGCCAGATCTGCGTAGGACAGCGGAAAGTATAGTGAAGATCGACGATTGAACAGCGGCTGATGAACAAATAAATATACGTTTCAAAATCAAAATAATAATATTGATTATTTTAAACGTATAAAAAATAAGTAAGACACGGGTGGACTCGATAATAAAAGTATTATCGAAGGTGTAAGTTTAATACTTAAATAAAATATATTTATTTCATATGAATTGAATGTTATTTCCTACCTTACTATTCTACGTACGAATGTTTTTACCGTAAAAGTTTCGTATTTGAATTTCATTGCATTTATTTAATTTTGCTTTTTTTTGGACCCCCTTTTCTTTAAAAAGGGTATAGACATACTATTTCAGACATGAGCCGTTCCTCACAACTGCTAGAGACAACTCGATCCATGCATATTGGTGTTGATAAGGGTTAGTAGTGCCCCGCCTGCCATTCCAGTAATTTCATACCACCCATTTGGCCTCCAGAGTTTTAAAGAAGCCCGTATATTAATAAAAAAAAACCGTACAGATCGCTTCACGAACTGTACGAAATCCAGAAATGCCTTTCAAATTTTTGCCATGTAGGTCGTCTTAGCTCCAAACATGTAAAAAAGCTTTGTTAATATTGTAAACTATCTGTACTTCGTGAGGCCCCACTCAATTCGTTTTTTGTACATATTTAATACATTTACTACAGCATATGCATAATAATATCGTTGGTGGAATGTTAAACGTTATAGGGCGGCGGCAGTAGTGTAATTACTTAACGCAAGTTGCACACTCATTCTCTGACACGGTTCTTAATATATTCAAATGTGTAAGTATGTAACAAAAGTTTCGAATAGTCCATTGCTTATAATACTGAGTAAATTTAGTGTAGAAGAATTTTAATTTAAAGAAAATGAAAATTTTACTGAACAAAAAATTGTAACGACCGATACTTATAATTTAAATTGTTATTGTTATACGTGGGTGGATGGTGGTGTGCTCTTTGGAATTTTTTTCGTCGACTCTTCTCCAAAACAAAAAACTTTGGTCCCTGCAGCGCAGGACCAGAATAGCGCTACGGTATCTCCTGCCTGTCGTAAGAGGCGACTAAAAGGAAGACGCGTGCCGAGATTTGGCACCTGGCCCTTTCGTTGGAAAGGGTTCAGGTTCCTCGAACCAGTCGCTGCTTCCACGGAGATGAAGAGCGAGGGTCGCAGCGTCAGACCGGTCACCGCCCCCGCTTATACGAGGAGGAAAGGTGAAGGTCAATTATTATCATCGATAAATGAATGAATGAAATCAATTTATGTAGACTTTTTTTTTGTAATATGACTAAAATAAAATTTGATATTTTTCTACAATTTACTTTTACTTTGAATTGTCGAACCAGTCAGAAATCCAACTACGATACGGCACTTGCTCGTTATGGTTATATTCAAAAAGTATATTTTTACTCCAATGAAAAATAAATACATGTTTTCTCGTTCTTTCGTCTGTACACAGCTATAAATTAAAAAAAAAACCTTAGCTACCAACGTCGGTCATACCATGTATTGGAATAACATTTCCTTATGTTAACTTTTTGATAACATAAATATACTATCTCATACTTTAAAATAACTGAAAATAAATAATATTCATGTTGTAGATGTAGTAGGTTTCGCTATCGTTCGCTTCTTGGAGGGACATTGGCTTAGTGTGATTGGTAAAGCGGATGTTCTTTTACAAGCATTCCTGTGGAGGTAGTATCTTCATGAGCAGCAGTGATCAATTAATATCGAATGAAGTTTATGGATTCTCCGGTAATACAATTTCCTAAAATATCTAATTAGATATAATTAGACATTTTTTTAATTATTTTAAGATATGCATACATATTCATTGTTTTTAAAGAAAGAGTAAGAAACGGGCATACAGGCCACCTGATGTTAAATGGTCACTGCAACCCATGGACAACCACGTCCAATCTCAAGAAGAAAAGTTTTTTAGTTAGTGCGAGAAAAAGCAGTCTAGGCCGTGCCTAGGTCCTACAAAACCATTAAGACTTTCGACTGAGATAAAAAATTAAAATACGTTACGCTCTAAGGTCTTGACGTCTAATTGCAAATAAGTTGCAACATTATAAATATGAATATTAGATTGATGAATCGACAAAAAGTTGTTGCTCTACTTCTTCAGAACCAAAACGAACCCCCTCAGTTATTAACTGTACAGTTATATACACAGATGATCGGGCACGTATAGTAAGACTTACAGGATTTATGTTTATGTAAACTACTTAATATTGTAATATGATTTCAGGTGTTGGATGTGGCAATAAATTGATTTATTATTATTATTATTATTATTAATAATATCTATGATTTTAAAGTAATATTATCGCGGAATTTACATATTTTACTATATACCCTCGATATATACTCACTATTAAACATTTTAGATTTTTTATTGCCGATATTTCGAGTTTGTTGAATGGTTCGTGATCACGGCGTAACTCGATAATCGTCAGTACCCGGTACATATAGTAAACATACTTAAGATTTATTCTTAGGGCGCATTTACGTTTCTAGATGTTAAAGACCAAGAAAGAAATAATACAATTAGGATTAACAATTACCATTGTTTTATAAAGTTCCATGACACCCCATACATGGAAAAACAATATAATCAAAGAATAAATAAATATGAAGTTAGTTATTATTAACTCATTCGGAAAACCACTCAATATGATATTATAAAAAAAACCTGAAAAATTGCTCCCTCATTTACTTTCCGGTTATAAAAATAAATGCTTTATTTAATGACTTCCTTCAGTTGAAAATCTATGAAACCATTTAATTAACAACTGAAAAATAAAATTTAGTAGGATTTCTCTTCCACAGTTTTCATACTTGATTTTTTATATAAAGTTAATTATGAAAGAAGTTGATAATTTAAACGTTTTTTATAAATATTCTTGTCGGAGTCATCATAATGTTATGTTTTAGGGTGACGATGTAACTCGTATGTTAATGTATTTCCTTTTCAGCCGATAAAGTCGCAGATAGTCTGTTACACTCATGCATGATAGAATTTCGACAGTCAACTCAATTTGATAGGTCCACTGATGGGTTACTTTACGGCGGTTTTGGTAATTTTGTTGCAAATACAAACTTTATGAGCACACTATATTGTCGAAAGATTATCGAAATAATTCTCTAAACAGTTTATCGAAAATTCATAACAAAATAAATGTGTGTGTGAGTTAATTAACCGTGCTCTCGAGTTTGCATTAATTTGCAGTATATTGCATTAGGTACTCAAAATATTTGAATTACATCATGTGAAATAACAATTGTAATGGTTAATCACTGGAAGTATTTGTTTATCATTTAAAAATGCATATACTTACAAATCTCCTCTTATCATGGTCCAAATAATCGCAAAAATTACATGAATCCTATTCACCTAGAATAAAATAAATTAGGAATATCAAATGAGTTTCTTAATTCACTCCAACATATTTAAACTATAAGCAAAACTAAAACAGATGCATGCAAAACTGCACAAATGTCCTCGACAAAATGTAACTAAATAAATGCACGAGACCGACGATACCAAGACGCACATCTAATCACATCTTTTATATTCTTCATATAATATATTTTTATATCATATTTATGAAATACACTCAATTCCGTGATTCTACGGTTCAATCATCGAGACTGAATGGCCGGATATATAGAATATTATTAATCCTGTCATTCATACGAATTCTCAAGATTTACCTGTTCAGATATGTTAAGCATGGTTGCAGCTTTTCTTATAATAATTTTCGTATCATATTTGGAAACAAAAAAAATGAACGAAAGACCAAATTGGATGTTGATAGAAATGGAATAACACAATTTCCCGATATTGTGAAAAAAACATGATTTAAAAGAAAATATTCGTTCAGGCATTTTTTAGATTATTTCTTATCCCTATATTAATTTCTGATATGTACACGACTTAAAGAACGTTTTGTGGTGGTCATTGTTGTAAACAAATTGTATATAGGATTTTAAACTAATATATAATCGGGGAATTTATGCATTTTACCACGTACCGCGAACTCACGATTAAGGATTTTTAATTGCAATCACGATGATATATAAACCTGATATCGCAGTTGTCATTACAAGGCAATTTTAAAAGTTTACATACACAACCATCTGTATGTATTTTCTTATAACTTCTCGATTTAAGACACGAAACGACAAAGTTAAGATTAATATTAACGCCTATTTAGTTATCGAGGTCACCTACCTAGTAGCAGTACCTAGTATTCGAGTATAGAGTAGTGCGACCACTGCAAAATTTATATTATAACGACATTCTTTGCGATTTTGTACTTGTGCTGTAGAATATATAATTTTCGTAAGGGATATTTTTTCATTAATATATATTTCACCATTATCGTTTTTAAAATACGTCAGGTGGCATAAGAATAAATGTCCATTAAATATAGGTACAACAAATATATAATAAAAGTAAAGACGTACTCATAAATTAATAAATCGTGGAAGCTGTTCTTCTAAGATGTATTTTTATTGTTATTAAATGCCCTTAAATGCAGTAAAATTGTTTGGTAGTAGAAAAATATTTAGTAAAATATATTACGAGTTCTCTAAGATGTTTTAATTATGTGTACGAAAATAGTACTTACTTTTGTTCAAGTGAAAAGAACCAATTTTCTTAAAAGCAGCACTTTCACATTTGCTACAAGCATCGGGGTTAAATAAGTAGGTCGCCGTCTTGACTTATTAGAAGCTTCAATATTGTATAATGTTAAGTCTTACATTATAACATTAGCTAATCTAACATTTGATTAACTGAAAATTTAAATAATATATTGTTATACCTGTCAGGAGTTTCTCATGAGAATTTTGGGAGCTAAAGGTATTGCTTATATTACAATATTTATTTTTAACATGTACCATACGTCTTAACTTTATCCATTTTTATCTTTGCAAGTCCTAAAATAAATTTTATGCTACTTTGAATTCTGGATGCCGTGCCGACATGCCTCCAAGGAATGATCACAGAAGTTGCGCGCACGCTGTCACGCCGTCCCCACACAAAAATCCATAATTTATTTCTAAACATAATAGAATAACAATACGTATTAATAATTTTATTGTACTATTTTACTGAACTAGAGAATATTAGGTACATTTAACTTTTATACGATCATTACATGAAACCATTATTTAAAAATTCCATATAGTGTTTGCCTTCTTTATATGATATTTAAATCTAAATTACATGCAAGTAACATAACTATCCAATAATTGTGCAGTTTGCAGAAGTGTTCTTGTAATAGTAATGAAATAAATATCATAAATCACAAAGAATTTAAAATCATAATATTCAAAACTCAGTCGAAGGATGAACATTTTTATAACTTTAAAAATATATGAGATATTGATAAACATAAAAAAAACCTTAAAAAGATATTATATTATGCCTTTTTTTACATTCTATTTAGGTGTATCGATAATGAATAATATCGGATACATGGTAGCATTTAGATCCTAATCTATATACGTTAAAAATTATTACATTCAGTGTTTATTAATTTAGTTCATATTAATATTTATCATATCTGTGGGTCTAATTAGTAATAGTACATTAAAATGGGACAATCCCTTGAACAAATAAACCAGTGTTCTTGGCAAGCATTCAAACGACTGTGCCTTTGATAATATGAGTAAACAATGCAAAATATAGTTTGTTTCACATCTTCTCAGTAACACAAGCACTAATCGTCTTTATGCTTGCATTGCAAGACATCATATCGCGTGCACGGTTTCAGAATGTCTAACATATGTTTGTGTACACAGCAACGTATCCATTCGCCATTATCATAAACAAATGGAGGCAATAGCAATCATGCAAATCAGGAATCACTGTTCCTATTGCATATCCACAGATCGATAAAGGGTCTATTCGCATTACGGCGTCTCAAAATAACAAAAAATACCTCAATTGGATTATTTAATTTTATCTTTCATGTGTTTATTTGTTTTGTGTATTTCATTATTTTTCACTCAAATTTGTAATTACATATATTGTTGGAATTACATAAAATAAAGGAAGAAATGTAAAAAGATAATTGGTCTAGATATATTCGTTCATATATTTTCAGAAATAGAAAACGAGAGTACCTACTATAATATTTTTTCACCTTTGGCAAATATTGGCTTAAAGAAGATGAGCTTCGATCATTAAACATATTTGAACTTGTTTTTTTTTTACAACACTTTCATCGTCATCCCCTACTGGCCCCCTGATGACTATCGGTCTCCTCTCAGTACAAGGGTAGACCATAGACCAAGCGTGTCAAGTGCTTCGCATGTCTTTGGGATCTCTCTAGAATGTAGGTTTTCTCGCTATGTGTTCCTTCAACGTATTCCAATAACTTTGGAAAGTCAGAGGCGCACGCTGGAAATCGAACCCCGGCCGCCCAAATGTTTTTACCACTTTTCTGCAAACACAGTTTCAGCGTGCACTTTTTACACGCATTAGCTATATTTTATGTATACACAATCTTTACATATAAAAGAATAAGACAGACCAAGTATCCTGAAATATTATAATAAGATTTTTTTATACACCGTATGTGAGCACCAAAAATTTTGAAAGTTCGCTCCCAAGGGCGTAAATGAGGATAAAAATGTATTTGATTTTATGCTTCCTTGTGCAGATTTGCTACATATATGTTAGGTAAAATGTATATTTTAGATAAAAAATATGTAGATGTGCATGATTAATTGGAAAGTATTATATAAAGCATTGCTTGTGTTTCGGTTAGAGAGGTGCAGTTGCCGGCTACAATTTAAAACGAGGTGACCGTCTTAGTTCTCAGAAGTAGTATCGTATCTACGTTCCAGCTCAGATTGGATATCAGTCGTGTTTGTGGATGTACGTGGATGTCTATAGGCTACGATTATCTAATATGAGGTGGTTTGCATGCTCGTTTGCTGCCCTTTTCTCATTGAACAAAAATTGACGATAAAATTGGCTTTATAAAGAAACAAACCTCGACATTGCCCTCGTTCATAAAGCAAAATTGCGAACAAATCTTAGCACATTCGGATTTAAGAAGACGACGCCGCGGGTGTTCAAGGCAGCTGTTTACCTTGGCGTAAATTATGTATTTTTGTCTTTAATTTTTTTATACTAATACGTGCATTCGTTACATCAATGTAAACATTGTATTGATTGTATTTACAAAGCGTTAATCGTGAGTACCTGTTATATAACATAATGTATAAATTTCGTCATAATATCAGTTTAAAATCGAGTATTAGTTATACTTACTTACACTACTAATATGTTTGTTTATTACTTATATAACGGGTCTGGGGACTTTACCTGGTGGTTGTGATGACTGAAGTGGAATAATAAGTAATACTTTAGAAGATATTCTTTTATTATTTTTATGTTCTGAATGATTTTCTTTCGAAAATATTTCAATTCGCCTTCTCTCGGATCTTCTGTTTCCTATGGCCTATTCCTTAGCTACCAGTTGCCGTTTTACTAACTAAACTTGTCCTGTTATCTTAACTTACCAAGAAATAGGGTCGTTAGTCGACGTAACCAGCGAATTGGGGCAAGCTTGTACATCTACGTAAGTTACTTCAGGACGGTCTGACCTATATTCTGCGTTCGTTTTAATTTCAGGAACAAAGATATTTTTGTGTAGCGAAGCGTTACTTTGTTCCTCATTTGCGTGATTGTTTTAATTAATTTAAAAAACCTTTAAATTTTACTTGAGAACTTTTTGACCTTTCAAATTTTGTATCTACAGTAGCCAACAGAAATTGTGCACAATTGTTACGTACTAATGAAATTTTTTTAGCTCTCTTGTTGATAATCACAATAATGTACGCTTAAACTCGTATCGCAAAGTTTTATTATCACGCATCCGTTGTTCTTACTTAAATAAATAAGAGGATAAAAGACCGAATAACAGCAGAAATTACATACTCTATCTATAATTAAAATGTAATGTTTATAACCAAGATTTGCTAAAAAACAAATCTTGGTTCTGGAAACTACAAAAAACTTTTCATCTTAAATTCCTTAGTATCTGAAGTCTAAATTATTCAAGCAACACGAGCTACGCAGCTAGAAGTTACGAGTAATGTAGCGTGACATAGAGAGAGTGATCCTGAGTATATTCCGCTAAGTGAAGTAGACCCTGCAAGATTAGGAGATAGATAGATGGACTAGTATTCAAATATTTTTGAACCATCACTACCGAATCTCAAAAAATACACACTGACAACCGACTTTGCGCAGCGGTTATTATACCCATGAAAATCGTACTTATCTTGACCTTCGGTTTTTCGTATTTCTGTGTATAATAATTTTTATTTCTTTTAAATTGTGAAAGAGTAAGAAACGGGCATGCAGGCCACCTGATTGTAAGTGGTCACTCCAATCTCAAATAAAACAGAAGTTCTATTTAAGGATGGACGCGGATGCGTTCCTACTCTTGAGGACTAAGGTGGTCGCCTCCAACAATGTATATCCGGCAACTACACCTCCCCAACCGAAACACAATACATGAAGAACGTGTTGCTTTACGGCGGGTTATGAGGGTGGCGGTGGTACCGC
>DWON01001010.1:0-27118 GCA_018251015.1 Phocides pigmalion okeechobee | reverse complement strand
GATTCCTTGTCCTATTTGTAAGAGTCCAGGCAGTTTATGTCTGTGGAAGGCTCATAAAGGTTCGCTGTACGCTTTTATGTGCAAACACTTTAATGTGCTGTCCAAGAACAAAAGATTCTTTTGATACTGCTACAGCAACAACAAGGCACTTTCCATTCTTTTCTATTTGAATCCACCGTACTTCATCATAAAAAGAAGTTTACGCATAGTTTAACAAAAAACACCTTATATCTTTAAAATACAATGAAAATAATATTCTTTGCGTGTCTAATGGAAATTTAAGCAATTTAAACGGGGCTTATTTTTTAAATTAGAGAATTATGTAAGCAATGACAGTGTCTGGAATAACTGTCCGTGTATAGAAAAAATGAACAATATACAATGCAACGTTAATGTAACAAAATCTTACTAACCGAGATACTAACAAGCAAAATATTCATAAAAGACGTACAACTAAAATAGTGAAATAAAAAAATGTTTATGACGCTTTTGTCGCCAACAGGAAATATGAGACCATTTTTCCAGGAAATAAAGCCTTATAAAAATAAACAATTCCCCCGAGGCAGGAAGTAACAACGGGCGGCAAATTGCAAGTCCGAATAAATGCTATTAAGCCTTAACGCGCTACTTGTTGAAAGTCATTGCGGAAATTGAGGCGACTAAAATTTGTATGCCTGCGAATTCACTCTTAGATCCGTAGCAAAGAGTAAACGTGGAGCCTGCTCATCTAAGGGGTCCCCCTTCAAAGTGAATCTCAGTAAATTATTCAGCACCTGCTTCGTACGATGTCGACTCGAGGGATGAAGCTTTATCATTTGGTATTTAAATTCAGATTCACTACTTTACAAAGAACATTGATAGTTACGCTTCACACCTCACAATTGAAGTGTTTATAGCAGTTTGTATATCACACTTGAGATATGTCTTAAAAAAAAATAAGAATCATGGAAGCATGCAAGAAAGAACCAGAATTTTCTAGAACACAAATGATCGAATTTTAGTATTTAACGGTTGTTTGTTCGTCTGCTGTAGTAACTAGGATTTAAGATATTGCGTGCGCTTATATTTTATAGTATTATGATTGATAAACTTCAACCGTGAAATTACCACCATCCTCTTATTAAGATATGCATAGGTGGAGATGTCGATTGAAGAGACGTGGTGGCCGACTATACTTAGAAGTGAGATAATATTCAGAAAGGTTGATAGTCCTCAGAAGTAGTAAGTCATCTACATACGACATAAGATTGAACATCACTCTATTTTGAAATTGAAAGTTTATTAGCTGCAGTGACCGATTAAAATCAGGCGACATGCACATTTATTTACTACCTTTGTAACATGTAAGAAATCTTACAGGATTCTTAAACGATGAAGCAATTTTTTATCTAATTTTTGAGTACACATGAGTACGTCTAATATACAGGGGCCTCCTCTCAGTTCCATCATTTCTCGACATTTTCGTATAAATAAGTACATATCATGTTTCCATCGCGTGTCTGAAGAAATGCTGATCCACTCCACACTTGATTGTATTCGCCAAACATTGATTCTTGTTTCTTTTACATTTTCTATTCGTATGCGATTTAGATAAAACACGAATATCTGGAGAATATGCTGGATGTAGGTTAAGCTCCGAACTACTCCAACTAGAAATTAAAACTGTCATCAACTTTACAATGTTAACGTCCAAACATAATTTTAATGCTCAATTTAAAGAAACCAGGTGAACATTAATCATTAAATAAGTTAGTAATAAATTTTCTCCCTCTAATGTAAAAAATGACATTGTTTTCTAACTTTAAAAAAATATATTATAAAATACTTGTTTATGATATATGATGATTGTGGACATTATATCTACTTAACCTTTTGTTTATTTAAAAACTGTTAAAAAAACAAAAGGTTAAGTAGATATAATGTCCACAAGGGCGACTTTCATCTTTTATATAACGTTTTCATTCACTCATGGGCTCGTGGGCACTGCGGCTTTTAAATTCATTTATTTTACACGCTAATCCGGCGGTGAAACGAACGATGTTCTTCTGCCTCCGGGGGCTTTATAAAATTGTAGGACGCAAAAAATTGGAGCAGTTTGTAAAAACGATCAAACGAAAGAATTATTTTTAAGCATCATTTCATCTGAACATATATTGTTTCTACATGTTTGTTATGTTCTTGTATTTATTTGTAATTGTAGGTTTATCAAGCTGAATATGACCACATATCTAATTGGGAATGTTATTAAATTGAATGAAAAAATAAACGAGCATGCAGCCTAACTGATGGTAAAAGGTCCTGTTTTATATGAAGTTGATTTCATGTTTCACGTTATGGAGTTGAGTCCCATTTGAAGTCAATCATAAATGTGCTGCTACGCCTGAAAATTAAGTAAGCCATCATTCACATCACTTCACCGAAACATAAAAATTGCTTCTCCTTACAAATAGTACTTTATGCTGTAACTATGCAGATTGTATATATGCGTATCTTTTACCAATCATAAGTTAATGACCCTTCCGCTGATTTATACATTAATACCCAATTATTACTATCAGGCCAATTCCAAAAGTCAGAACCTTTCAGAAATATTAAACTGGTGGTGAAGCGCGAACATGGTGGTGACGAAAGAACATTTAACTTTGAACACACAACGCAGAAATATATACGCGCAATCCATGGAGCCTCGTGGATTCATCGGCTTTTAAGATTATTTTACAAGCTAATCCGACAGCGATACGAACAGCGCTACTCCCTCTGGAGGCTTTATTTTGTGTGGCTGAAACATCTAACAACATATATATCTTGTCATTCTACTCTATGCTCGCCTAAATTATGGTTTGCACAAATAAAATTGTAAGCTATAATTTTCATTTGCGTCCTCTGAAATACATTTGATAAAGCCAATAAGAGGACGTGGAGTTAAGTATGATTACCTAAGAAGGTTGTATAGTATCTGTTGTAGCCTTATTGTAGTCCTAAGCGTTATTTGTAAAAATATAGAATATAAAAATAATTTACTTTTCTCGAATGTATTCCAAAAATATAACATTTTGTTTGGGTAATAAAACTAGCAGCAAACTGGCATGCCGTCTGCCAAATATCACGTGGCCACTATATACTACGAACATTTGTAAACTGAATAGAACAGGAAACCTTTCATCAATCACAAATTTATTGCTGCGCCAGTAAAGATAGGAAAACTCAATGTTAATGTCTACTTTGGTCCCGCAAATGGCAAACCATGAGCTATTCTACCATCTTCAATCTGAAAGTCTGAAGAACCTTTTTATTATAATTTAGGGAATTCAACTGTATCTATATAGAAAACTCATGTGAATAATTTTAGCTACAAGCATATTTGAAAGTAACTTGTTGCTTCCGCTATAGTGTAAACTATGTAGATTGGATCTAGACGGATTTTCGTCCACTTTTCAATAATATAGACTTTAAATTCTATACTCTAGGGAGCATATCCGTATACACAGTTGAAGTATCTAGTAGTTTTTATTGGACCGTCTGCTTTGAATTTATTTGCTTTGATTTGTATTTGTATTTATTGTAAGGTATTTGAAATAGATAAAATGAACGCCAACTGCTCTCTTCAGTATATTTTAAAAAGTAAAGCAAATTACCAAAGGTATGTAAAATAATAAATACTTTTTTTCTTAAAACGTGTAGTGAAAAATATATAATATTCTTTGTTACTTTTAATTTACTTTTAATTTATGAGATACAATTTGAGTATTTTAAATCTAACAATTTAATATTATTGATACGAATACAATATACAAATTTTCAAAATTACATGTTACACTGTGTCGATCTTAATATTCATGACAAATAATGATTTTCAAAATCAATCTATTTATTTGGTTTGAGATCTCTCCTCTCAATTCCAATGGAATCAGCGTTTTGAGTCCCTTCTCTGCTATTGTTTGTGTTTATTCTGGAATAATAATAATAATTTATATGTATAGGTTATATACTAGCTTATATATCATATACAGCTTTGAATACTAATTTGATGACCCGGTTTCCCCAGCGGTAACCGTACTGATCGTATAAGCTAAAGTTTCGGGTCCCATTCCGGCCAAAGAGATATCTGATTGAATTTAGATTTCTATTCTGGCTCTGATTATTTGTTTAGTTGTCTTTGTGTTAGTCTATGGCACTGGAAATCCTAGTGCCAGGTTACAAGTGTACAAAGAATTATTTATTACTAAAATTAAAAAACTTAAAATATTTCTTAAAATATATTAATGCACATTATTACACATTATTGGATGCGACCATCTTAGTCCTCAAGAATAGGAACGCATCCGCGTCCATCCTTAAATAGGACTTCTGTACTATTTGAGATTAGACGTGGTTGTCCATGGACTGTAGTGACCACTTAACATCAGGTGGCATGGATGCCCATTTCTTATCGTCTCATAATTAAAAATGCACTTATTCATACACGGTTCTTCTTCATAAATATTATAATTTATTTTGTATATATGTTGCTATTAGCTATAGCTAATTTCAAGATACTATTTTTTATAGTAGAAATAGTAGACAAATACGCTTTGTACCTAATATTAAGAGGTCATTATATGTTCGACCTTTGTACCTTTCGAACTGTATATGTATACATTACCTTTAATAATTATAAACATATTAATAGATATATTATCGAAACGCCAGTATCCTTATGTTGGTATTCACACTCACGTCGGCCATGGCACATATAATTCAACTTTGATTTATACCGCCTACTTACCCTTGTAAATATTTAATAAGCATAGACGCATAACCTACATCCCTCACGTGTGTATCAAAATGTTCTAAATATTTAATTAATTGCTTAGGATTGTGTAAGTAAGTCAAAGTAACCAAAATGGACTTTATTTACTTGTACGTGCCTCATTTCTTTAACCTTTCATTCCTTTGATACTAAGTATTATAAATTAAAACTAAATTGTTGAATTTGTAAATAGTAGTGGTTGAGTAATACTTAATTTATTATAACAACACGATTCAGACCTTGTCGGTATAGCAATATATAATTGATTACGTTTTTTCGATGTGCGGAACGCTCCTTCTTGATAGTGGTTAAAGAGGCGGTGGTAGTATATTACTATTATAGTATATTACTACCACCGCCTCGCAAAGTCTTCTTACTACATAGAAGAAACGGTGCGGGAAACTCCATAACATTCAGTCGGATTTATTTAGCATATGCCAATAGTCTAGATAGAACTCTTACCACAGACGTGTAGATCACTATTTCGAAACTCTGCTATGTATTGTCGATTAATGTGTATTAGCAACAATGCATAAGATCCCGGTAATGTTTATAATGTTATATTATAATAGCAAGCTTCTTTAGAAAATACATAAAATAGTTTGTTTAAAGCCATTTTCTTTTTATCTTTCTTAGTAATTATAGAAAATAGTCGTAAAGTTCTTCTATAAAAGGTCCCTAGTCGTTCTGAATAGCCAAATATAGGAGAGCAAAAATTTGGTGAACATTTACTAAAATTGGCAAGTGATTCTCATTTTGGTAAACATTATATTTGATGCCAGAGACTATTAAACGATATATTTTATATTGCCTATTCTATGTTTGCCCTATTTTGTATTTATGTATATTGCCTAATGAAGTACAGTATTGAATAGAATTATATGTCAAGTGACAAAATCTCTATGGTACGAAAAAGGGGTACCAACACTGCATCCATTTAAATCGTGAAGCAAATCTTGTGTTTCATTGTCACTGTAGCGCGGGACCAGAATAGCGCTACGGTATCTCCTGCCTGTCGTAAGAGGCGACTAAAAGGAGGATGCCCGCCGAGATCTGGCACCTGGCCCTTTCGTTTGAACCAGTCGCTGCCTCCACGGACGGAGAAGAAGAGTGAAGGCAGCGGCGTCGGACTGGTCTCCGCCCCTGCTTATGTGGGGAAGAAAGGTGAAGGTCCATCATCATCATCATCGATCCGCTAACCTTCCAGAAGCTCCTCCTTAACGCTACCCCGCAACCACAGTACGGTCACCTGACCCGCGATGTGAAGCGAGCCCAGCGGGACCGCACGCTAACGCGTCGCTTGTGTCTGGGGGCTGTACCACTCGCCGGCGTCGGGCAGAACCAGCTGGTGATCGGCAGACGCAGCGGGAGTTGAGCATGACGGAAGGATTATCCCGAGCCTCCCACCTTAACAGTGGGATAGAACTACCACAGTTAAACCGGGGTGCAACCCCGAATTCAAGCCCGGGCAAAGAGGATCTACCTCGATACCCATATTCCCCCGTCCAAAGAGACTGGGACGTTCCCCCGATGATGGCGATGATGATATGTTTCATTACGAGGATTCGCGTCTCTTTGAAATATAATAATGTGATCATTTTAGTCCACAAAAGTAACAACAAACCTGTGATCAATTTCTAAACGTTAATAAGAGTACATACATCACATAAGATGTTCACGTTAGTCATTATTATAAGAAACAGGATAGCTGGGATATTTCTTGGATGAAATTTCTCTAGTTACAGTCAAAAATGGGTCAACAGTAACATGACCATTGTAACGATTTTACGTACGTAACTTATTTAGGTGGACTTGATATTTGTTGTTAGGTATATTGAAACTAACAGTAAGACTATATTTTTAGATATTTTTTACTTTACGTGGAAAACAACTGCAACTACTGCATTATTTGAAATTTCATTTAACTTGTTTCATTTTGACGTGAAGTTGCGGGTAAACCACCTCGATATTTTAAATACACGTTGTTTCATCACAGCTTTGATCAACAAAGAGAGTATTATTTAACATTAGTATTTTAACTTACGTATACTAGTAGTGCCAGGTAAAACTACTAAAAATAGTACAAAAACATTTTTACATTTCAGCAACAAACCGTAAGAAAATATTTCATACGGAAAAAGATAGTGGCCTCGTTTTGACTGGAAGGCTTTACCCACTTTCAACGCGAAACAACGTAGTTAAGGTTCGTTTCACGAACCTTTTATTATTTTAGTGTGTGAACAAATTGTTCTTGATTGACAAAGACAAATACTTTGTCTAGTTAATAAACTTATAATAAAACTCCTATAATACTTATTTCGATAAGTAGATTAGTAGTAGCCTTAAAATGATGACCTCCATTTGAATTTGATTATTATATAACTATGAAGTGTACAAACGTGAAAACACTCAAATGGTCTCCACAGACAATTTTAGGTTATTTGGTAATTTTTATTTTAGTAAAGAACTGCACATGTAGGAAATAAGTAATAATATGTTTAGATTCAAATCAGTTAAAGTTAGTAATTATTTTATGTACGAAAGAAATATGGACTAGGAGTCTAGACTTGGAACTCCATGTTGTGGACTAAACGTTTCTGTGGCAGAGTCCACCTGAAGTCGACCACAGATGCGTTTCTACTCCTGAGGACTAAAATAATATTTGAATAAGCTGAGAACCACATCTTTCCATCTTAATACTCGAATTGTTCAATATTAAAGAAGGAAGTTGTATTTAAATCCGACACTTATACATTCTACTACATACTTTGCTATACATAATTTATAAGGCTATCATATATAATAAAATAAACTATATCATGTATAGGATAATATTTTAAAACAAAAACTAAGTACAAATCTATTTTTTATTCCACTTGAAATAGGATTAAATCAGGATAAACGCTGGCAATTCTAACTATTCAATTCTATTGAAGCAGACTGACATCGATTTCCGTTTAAAGATACATCGGCGGAGATGAGGGCAAATTCCTCACTTTCCTAAGTAATAAAATAAGCTCTTCGCTTTTATATATGATAATTCTAGGAGAGGAAAAATAGAGAAGTCAATCTGCGTCGTTCTAATTATTAAGAAAACAAGTTTAGGTACCGAGGTGAGTTAACACGTATCTAAATATATCACATCAAATTTACATAATCTTAACCGTAATTTTGAAACAGTGTTGTCGGAATTACTATAACAAATTCGTATCTGTTATAGTATTATAATGTCCGGTGGTCTGTTGTCTGTCTGTCTGTTCTTGATAAACTCAAAAATCACTGAATGGAATTTTCCATAGTTTACAACGGGTAGAGTGATTCCTAGGGAAGGTTTTCCGTACATATATTAAGTTTTTTTTTTGTAATTTGGGCGAGAAATTAAATTAAATATAGTAATTCAGTCGTCGTTTGAAATAGATGTTTCTAATTGTTAGTGCAAGTAGGTAATGACTGAATGCATGTATGAAAGAAAAATAATGTAAATAAATATAAACTCTATTACTCGAGCGAAGCTGGGCCGGGTCGCTAGTTGGTTATATAGGATGTTGATGTTCATCTTTTAAACCAATTGAATCAAATATTCATTTTTAACTAGTGAAAATTATTTTAAGGATTCCCAAGCAGTTCAAGAAGCCATTTAAGCTACCTAATTTGCAGTAATTCCCAAAAATGTACTTGATCCCTAGATACTTTTGATGTCTGTAGTTAATTAACGTAAATAGTTATTCTGCGTGAGTGGGGTTAACTGGTTCTATTACGAGCAGACTAATTAATGAAGCTTAAATATACGTATAATTCAGTATCGGCTAGTTTGTCGCAGTTACTAACCAGTATCTAATGCAGTATTATTATTAGTCTTATTTCAAACACGCATAATAACAAAAATATCATACAAACAATAATATTATTGTGTATGAAGATTTTTAAAAATAATTCATGTGTTAGTATTGTGAACTAGTAGAATATTATTTTGTACCTATTACAGCGTATTCTCAGTAAACATGTTCCTTCCGCAACATTTATTTACGACGAGTTATATTTGCAGCATGTTTGATTGTTCTATTTCTTTTATAATATGCCCAAATGCTAAAAAATACTCGTCCAAAATAAAATAAAACAAAATATTTGGATATACTATTAGATATGATTAATATTGTCAATCCATGTCAATTTATTCAAAGGTAGTAGCACTGTGATTCTCGTGTAAAGCCACTTCCGCAACATTTACTGACTTATAACAACAGTGTCAATCGCTGCTATATTTTGTTTTGAGAGGTGCGTTAAGGGAAACACATTTAAAAGAAGTTTCTCAACTAAGGATTAGCTCCAACTCACTCAACCTCACTCACTCACTCAACCTCAATTCGAATTTCAGTTATTTTTGGGATTTAGATATTTATGAACAACTGTGACCATTTACCATCAGATGGACTGCATGTCCATTTGCTTGTTCTACGCCTTACAAAAATACACGTGCTGGTTGTATCGATCGAAAAATATAGAACCAATTCCTATAGCTATAAGTTAAGCTTTTTTATAATTAATTTTAAGTAATTTTATTTTTTTATTTATTTTATATCCAAATTAATTTATATACCTACGTGTACATATACACATATATATTTTATACATATACATATTTTTTAAGTTAGCTTAACTTTTACTTCGTTTTATAAAATACATGTTTTTTTTTACTTTGTTGTAATTAATATTATTTTAAGTTATTTCTTTTTAAATTTGTGATTATTAGTATTGTAAATATAATAGTATTATAGTCATTATTTTAATTATATCGTTAAACAGTATAATTGAACGTCTTAAACGATACACTGTAACATTATTAATTCGTTTCATGTTCAATTACTCTTTAAGAACTAGTTCAAGTTCATATTGTTGATTGGTTCGATCAACATCAACCAAACAAACTAGACAGTACTAAGCAAAACTGAAATATATCCATATGGAAAAAAACAATAGTAAAGATTTAAATTTTGAATTATAATCATCGTAGAGCTTGATTTTGGGAAGTACTTACATATATGTATATGTTATTATAGTACGGATAATTCAAAAAACTAAATTTAATAGATTTTTTAAAACCTAGTAGCAAAGTCAACCTACTGATCAATGATCACTGTCGCCAATTGACGTTTGTAACCAACTTTGCATAGAATACGAGTCCAAACAAAAGTCGATAAAAGATGCATTGCTACTTTTCAAATTTAAAACGGTTGCCTCATATGTAAGTAAGCTTACAACCACACCTGTTCTTCAAAACTTTTCCTGTTAGAAATGAGCATAGCGTTGGCGCCGTCCAGGTCAAAATGCACAAGTACTACCACCTAGAACCGTAACAATTTTACCTGCCATTAGTTTATCCATACGATTTCATCATACTGCTCATCGTGAAAATCATTACGATAAATAAAAGTAAATAAAAAAGTGCAAACAAAACCGTTCATGATGCGCTGTAGAACACAAAAGCGGATCATTCCAGTACGCGAGCATAATAATTGCTACGTATTCAGCTTTAAACATCTTCACAAAAGCTATTTTCTCCAAAGAATAAAACCCGTAGGTAATCCTTACTATTATGTAAAAGTGAAACGTTGTTAGTTTTTTCTTTTTGATGTGTCTTTGCCGCGTAAATTACTGATATAATCTACGCCAAACTTTGTACATTGAGTGCCTGTACTTTCAGACTCATTATAGATTATACATATATCATCATCATGGAACTGAGCAATGATCTAAAATAATGTTAGTTATAATAACCGTTTTTTTAAGCTATGTGTTTTGAATTACTTATTTATATTATTTACTTTAAAATAAAGTAAATAGTAGGTAAATACTTGGCTGCTACCCTTTTCATATTCTTTTGTAGCATAGAAATCTCTTCCGAAAATTGGAAGGCCTGGAACATTCTGTACCACGCTGCTCTAATGCAGGTGGAACAAAAAGTTGTGGATTAGCGGCAAACCTATCATTATATATAATAGTCAATTCGTACACATTACTATTTATTGATATCTATTTTTAATACTAACTCTATATAGAGGTATATTTTATCGGCAACACTTCTTGCTATAGGAGATTCCGAGGAAAGCTGCATAAAGACCTATGTTATCTCGCAAGATCCGCTTTGAATCACAGAGATCCGAAGGTGCGATCGATCTTTTGCATTCCAAAGTAGCAGAATCATCCCTTTACGATATCTTACAGATAGAAATAGGAGATAAGAAAACACTTTATCAATATAGCATATAGGTATAATGTAGCAGATCATAGTGCAATAGTACTAAAGTGGGTATTTATTTATTTTATAATGGAATATATTATATGTATTAATTATCGTAATATTTAAAATAAACTTTTTTGACCTTGACATATACTTCACAAAAACTATTGGAAACGGAACATTTGAAATCAACTAAAATTCGCAGCTGAGAACTCGTTCAATTAATCTGACCGAAATCTTTACTCATTGTGACCGTTACGGCACAAACTTGTTACACATGAGTCATAAAATATAAACATTAAATTAGTTAACCACCCTTTCTATCCTTCTCATATTAGATCAAAGACAGAAATCACACAAAATGACAAGTACGTTGTTGAATAAAGTGTTGGTTTTACTTCATTAGTAAATAGGTAAATATTTTTCTTTTTATTTAATTACTGTATTTTTAACACATATTATGGATAAATTTTAGCCTGCTACGCTCCTTTTGCATATAAATCTTAACAGTGTTAAATCCTATACTATACTATGCGCATAATAATACCCTTAAAAAAGTATTGTATTAATAAGTAGAGTCGCTCTCAACATAATGTTAATTTAACTATAACAATAACTTTGACGGCTCGATTGTTAGGTAACATACCAATCTAACACACAGAACATTCCACGATTCGATGTTCGGCCACGCTAGCAACTAAATCGGTATTTTTTTAATTTCTGTTCTAGTTCTGAGTGTCAGTGTCTGAAACAATCACGACACTAAGGTTGCGATGCTATAAGTGCAAGTAGAAAGAGTTATTTCTAATGAATAAGCAGTATAACAAGATTTAATACGTGTATCCTGTAATATACTTCGCGTTTCTATTTATTTTATGACAAGGTTTTGTACTCAGCCATAAGTGTTGCTCATGTTTCTAACAAACTGCTTGTGGTTTTGCTTTTTTATGTGTTTCATTTATAACTTTGAGACTTACGATGTTTCTACTTATCTACTTATTCAGGTGTGTTTTATTGAAAATATAATATAAAACACGATAATAATCCAAGATAAGAAAATTTAAAATATTTTCTGCAACTTTTCATTTTTTATTTAAGTATTACATCAACAATATGTAACGGTACAGATATATATGAAAAATGATTCATATGAAAAATTAGTTAGCCAGCTAAGTAAAAGTTACTATTTAGTAAAGTATCTGCAGATGAAGTTTTTCAAATGTGTTCATTAGTAAACTTTCGCAGCAACGTTTCACTTTTCCTTAATAAATAACTCCATGGCGAGTTTATTATTTTTTTAATTTTAATAATTTCTTAGCAAAGAAAGTATTCTGCGAAAAACTGTTTCATAATATGTATACGGGTAAGTTCTATGTTCTGTTATGTAACGTCATTTTGCCAAGTACCTACTTGTCTATTTGGCCTTGGCCGATAAGTTATCCAAATTGTTAGTGCTATTAATTTGAAGTATGTGTTGTTGAGTGAAGGTTTAATTGAAATATTCAATATAAGTGGAACTCGGCCAGAAATAGGCACTTAAAACTTTTGACAAGCCAAGAACCCTTATGTTTTAGACGGCTTCTTAAGGGGGCAACTAAAAGAGCTCTGAAGAACCACCCTAAATTAATAGCTCTACCCAGCACCGTAAACATTAAATACGAGATACTACTATGGAATACTAGAGAAGTTGAAACCTACTTCGGTTTTTTTTAAAGGATTCTATCTGTATTTAAAGAGATTTAGTACAATGCAACTAACGAATGTATTCATCTAAACAGTTCTGAGACTAATCTCAGACCGTATACATTTTTTTTCATTAGGTAACGTGTATCTGTAAATTAACAACATATTCTGAGTACGATAACGTACATATATATATTAAAACTATTTAAAGTAACAATAATCTCATTTATCACAGGTTTTAATAACTTTTATTGATCTCACCGTTTTTGTATTCAAAACAAGGAATATTAGATAATTTTTATTCGCTTTGAAAAAATATTGTATTCGTATTTATCATTGGACAGCACAATATAACAATATTGTCATTTTAATAATCTTTACAAATCAGTATAATTATTATATTTGTAACATAAAATCGTATTGTTTTTAAATAATTATATTCAGGACTTACAAAAAATATAGAAGCAAATTTATTATTTTATTTACTAGTAAAACAACAATAATACGAAATTAGTAAAAATATGCATAGCACGAACAAAAGCGTGGTAGAAACAACTGCCCCTCGATTTTGCTCTGAAAGAACAGTTACGTGCATGAAAGGAAAGTGTGTTGTTTCAGTTTTAATAGCAGCTGTTTTACAAAATATTTACCAGCTAAACACAGCAATTTAGTACTTAAACCGTTATAATCCGTGTAAGTAACAAAGAAAAGTAAAAAGCTGGGTTGTATATTTTTCAGTTTGATAAATAAATAAACAATCACTGCCTAAATGTGGACAGCAAAGTACTAGGAAAAAAGAAATGCCGAATTGGATTTATGCAAGATATAATACATGCTTAATCTATTTATTTCGAAGGTTTTAGGTGTTGTATATGGTACTAAGTCAATAACCAACTGTCTAGGAAAAGTCTGTAACCTGAATATTAAGAACGCCATAGTCTATTGCAGATATGGGTTAATGATTAACTAATTGGATTCTAAAGGGTATTTTATTCTATGATAGAGTTCAAATGTGACTGGTTCTTCATGGAATTGCTTACAATTGTCCATGGACGGTACCAACAAGTGAAATGCATGTTAATTCGTTACTTCCATCCTATATTCAAAGTCTTATTACAAATACGAGAGTTACATTTAAGACGAAGATATTTATTTTAAACTTACTTGAAAACCTGATATTCCATATACGTGATTGGAAAGGAGTAATGCTATTTTGAGTTCTTCTTGTAAAAATAAATAGACAGTAGTTCCTTCATTCCAATGAATCAAACGAAGGAGACAAGTCGCTGAAATTTATTGTTATTTTTACCAAATCGAAGAGAAGATCAGTATCATGCTATGACCTATTTGTGTGGCAATCGTCTGCGATCGATTAGGCTATTTGTGTTAAACGGTTACCCGTCGGAGGTTACCCGTCGCTACTTTACATCCGAATTCAACTCAAAATGCGGTAACTGAACTGTAATCGCGTTACGCTTCACTGTGTTTAATCCGTCCATTACAGACAAAACGTCCTTTGATCATGTAATTGTTTGATTCCGGGATTAGGATTCATGGAGTTACAGAAACATACTAATTTAAGTACTTGCTGAGGACTAAAATCAAAATACTAGTATATACATAATAACGTAGTAAGTCGCTTTTAAATATTGTTCAAATAAAAACACCTAACTTCATTGTTACATTTGACAAACAAATACTATATTGAAACCATAATTAGGTACATACGTCATTAAAAAAATTAGTAGATCTATAGATACATGAATTATAATTAAAACTGTATGCACAAGCACGACTATTAATACTGACGTGATCCCACAACTGTCATTAATTACAAGTCATCGCTGTAATATCTGGCACAATCATATTTTATTGAGGAAACACGATGATTCGTCTTTGTCGGCTTCTACGTTCTTTTCTGACAACGCCGACCCATTATTATTATATGATGATATTCTGTTCAAAGACTAACAAACAAGGTTATAAATAGAAAATATATTTTTGATGAAATTAAGTATGGTTTACAGAATACAGAAACAAAACTAGTCTGAATAACGTTTTAATAACATAAAACATACCAGTGCCTAAAGATAGATTAGATATACTCATTATTGTTTATGCACAACAAAATTGCATACTTAAGTAAATCCCAAAAATATATCACACTAACGTACAATATAATAACTAACATACATACACTATCATACAATGGGCGTTCGCTTAAAAGTGATTTCTTCCATTTACCTGTCAATGTTTAACCGTTCATCGTTGAAAGAGCATAATATTATGGTAACCTTAACATGAGTAAATATTGAACTAAAGTCTATTCACAATATAATAATAAGTAGCAATATCACAATAGTTACTGTCGAAGTCAAATTATGTTTATAAACATTACGGAATAAATAATATGAGTGATAAAAATTATACACAAACACAAGAAGATTAATTTAGAAATAAAAATGTATCCTTATCACATATTTCTATTTCGTCATCACATAGTTACGCTATCGATCAGTTTAATTATTAATCAGAAGTGGTGGTAGTAAAAGTGAAAATTGTGTATTGCACAGTATGAATAGTATATTGCATATTATGTAGTATTATTACTGTTGAGTACTCTCCTAATTTACGACGCTGATCCGTCTGCACTCACACCCAGCGTGTGACTAACGTGTAGAAGAACAGAAAGGAAGCTATATGTATATATAGTTGTTATATTTCTGTATCATATGTCTATATAAAAACATTATAAAGCTTTGATATACTCAACTGCATCATATTTTGAGGTAATATAATTGATAACGATTCATGGAACAATATAAACATAGTTTCGTAAGTGGCTTCAAAACAAATGTGTATTTCTAAATTGGTATAGAAACTCGGAATTTATCTTAAAATATTGCGGCTATAAAAATCGGTTCAAAACTTGGAAATAAAAGCAAATCACTCCCGCAGCGAAGTCACGCCGAAGTTAGCTGTCAAACTTAACAAATTACCAGCCTAGCGTTGGTAGGTACAGTACTCGCAGTAAAACGTGACCTAAATATAAATGCCTCCAACACAGTGAAAACTTGAAAGTATTGAACGATGGCTTGCGAAAATATTATTCAAATTACACCGTCATACTTATCAAACACAAACTGGAATAGAAGAGACGTAACGATAGCATTGTGGTTTAGATACAAACGTTTCATATGATGGGTCCTAGATACGAATCACCTTTAATACTTCAGTGTTATGTGGATATTATAAATTAATTATCAATTGTCTCGACAGTCAAGGAAAACATTGTGAGGATATCTACAGGGAGTTGATGATGATTATGATATATCAAACTGTCATTAGAAATTCCTTAACATCTATTAAAGATTAAAGCAAAAAATGAAGCAAGTTATTTATTATTAAAATAATGTACCACCTCTGGCGCTCCTCGGCACTCGCCCAGTCAACCCGCAGTACAATTTAACAACACTTCAAAAACATATACACGTCCTAATTTAGCTTTTATCATACCCCTAATAACAAAGTTTGCGTGAAGCGGTGAAGCGACAATATTACTGTGTGTTTAAACAAACTCTCGCATCATAAGTTAGCCAAATAATAACAATATTTAAATTTTTAATGCGTTTATTTACTAAAATACAGTAAGTTGCCTTTATTAAGTCTAATGTTTTTATTAAGTCAAAAAGAACTAAATAAAATTTCACATAGTTAGAAAAAGATAACATTATTTTTTATCTGTTGATTCACTAATATATTTTTCTCAAAATCTCAAAAATGACTACTTATACATTATACAAACATTTAAATGTTAAACAAACAATCACCATTTCTTAATGATCGTTCAAACACTATTTTAATATGTATTTATAGATGTAGGTATACGAATTAACACCATTATGAAGTCTGATAATGCGAATAACCTTCTAACCTACATTACCATTAACTCCATGCCAGCAGCGGTCCATTCTAACTGTATGGCTGGGATTTATGGCAAATGTAAACACAGAGACAATCCCACGAGAAAACATTTCATCTATTCTGTAGAAGAGAGCCAAACGTATAAAAAACACAAAGCATCCCATCTCTACGGCTAGTCTGATGCCAATAATCTTCTATTTTTGGAACGTATTACGATTAATGTCGCTCAGAATTATAATTTAAACAATATATCACTATATATTATTAAAAGAGACAGCTATACCTAAAGGAAATATAAAAATGCCTCCATTACAAAAATAAATCAGTAAAAATGAACATGTCGTGGAAATGTGCCAAAAAGGAATTATACGTACTCCAATTAAAGAGGCTAAATCATTTTAAGGCACTTTCTCTTAAAATGGTTTTGTAATATTCAATGTTAACCCACTTGGTACGAAATTGGCAACATGTCAGACCTAGTTTAGACCATGGCCGCTATTTGTTTTCTACGATGGCTTATTTTGGTTCACAACTTAATAAATAATTAATTTACTTAATAAATAATTAATTTAGTTAATTGCACAAAAATAAATGTGTTTAGAGAACATACTAAGGCAACAAAGAACATCAAAATTTACAATTAAGATTACTAGTTACGCCTAAAACGTGTCACTTGATGGAAAATTACAAGTTGAACTATGTAAGCAAATAATATTTTTATAAAAAATATTGTTTCTATTATTATGAAAACATTACCATATCCATTTTCTCTATAAAACAACAACAAATCCGTCGTAGGAAATCAATCAAAGAGACAGGATTAAGGGCTGTAACAAACGAAACAGGTAACAGCGGGCCCGGAAAATGTAGGCAGAATCGAAAAAGAAGCTAATATTTTAAGACAACGCTCAATAAAACAAAAACATTTAATTTTTACTAATCGGTACTCAACTAAAAGTGCCTTCACCTAGACGCTCAAAAACTTACTTCCTATCCTTACAGAAAAAATACCTAGATGTATGGACAATTTACAACCGTACCAGCGGTGTGGCCAAAATAACTGTAAATTTTCAAATAAACAAGCTTACGATATAATATTTGCGTTCAATTAACGCAAATTATCTAATCAATTCAATAAGAAGATAACAATACGATGTTAATGACTTTGAATCATTGTGCATATATTTACTTATATAACTGTTTTATAAAAGCGTTTACATGTGTTTTTTTAGTTTTACTAAGATTTTTATATGGAGAAATCGTGAATTTATATTCACTTTATTGTACCTCCCTCAACAGTAGAATACACACAATACATTTTTTATACATCTTACTTACGTATCTACACGTTACTTTATATGCTCTATTGATCCCTTACTATTTTTTTTTTATTGTGATAGAGTAAGAAACGGGCCTGCAGGCCACCTGATGTTAAATGATCACTGCAGCCCATGGACAACCACGTCCAATCTCAAACAGAACTGAAGTTCTATTTAAGCATGGACGCAGATGCGTTCCTACTCTTGAGGACTAAGATGGTCGCCTCCAATAGTGTGTATCCGGCAACCACACCTCCCCAACCGAAACACAATACAAGAAGAACATGTTGCTCTTCGGCGGGTTATGAGAGTGGCGGTGGTACCGCCCCGGGCGAGCTCTAAATTAATGTCACTGCCATTTCTGTAACGGAGTATTAAAACGCGTTTTTAACACTGTAACCGCGGGAAACAGAACTGTTGTGTTTTGCTATGCGTAACGCGTTCGCGACTTGCACGCAGCTCTTGTATGAATACAATACCGTACAAGGTTACTGGTGAACTCGAAGTGCTGTGTTTACGTAAGGGCCCCAAGACTGTGCGCGGACATAACACGGCTGTGATTCAGCATATTCGTAAAAGCTACACTGATGCTGCCAACACGACACTAGATCTAGAAAAAACAGCTCCAGTCTAGTGCCACCGCCCGCAACAATGATTAATATAAAAGTGAGCACCGCACTTAAAGAGTTAAACTGTAATTAGGATTCGTTTCAGTTTCTGCGATCTGACATTTTATTATATTACGCGTACTCACGATTAACGCTTTTTAATCACCGATCAGTGATCACTTAACATCATGTGGCCTGCACGCTCTACACGCCTATAAAAAAATACCGATATTTAGAACCGGTTGCATGGCTCCACGAGCCATGCAACTGGTTCTATAATGTATAGTATAAAATGTGTGATCCTAGATGTGCAGGGACGCATCCTGACCGACTATTCCTGGTGCTTAACTTGGAAGGTGTCTCTTGTTTACCACGCCCTTTAAGACTTTCCCTGCGACTTGACTGACTTAAACACTGCTTTGTAATGCGCGGCGCAACGCGCGTGCGGTTCGTACACCCCTGTGTTGTACATACAAATCTGTATAGATTACGAATAAAAGTGCTGTTTACGTCGGCACTACGAGACGGTAGACGAAAATTATGTCTGCGTATTCGTAGATAACTTACAAATACTAAAAAATACAATATTTCAATGAATTGTCCGTGCATCTTCAGTCTAAAGAAATTAGCTCTAGCTTAGGCCGCCTCCCGCAACGCTGACCCGATGTAATATATGAGCGCCGCAAAGTGTTAAACCAGAACACTAACATCACGTCACTGTAATAAACTTGAAATACTTCCACTGCTTTTAAGTTATACAAGGTACTATGAACTGTAGCAGGACCTACCGCACACGTGCAGCGCCAAGACCGCCTATCATCTCTATGAACTCTGACCCGTTCATAGAAAGGAAGGGTACGTTGGCCTCAGTAGCCACTGCTTTCGCCAACAGCGTCTTCCCGCAACCGGGTGGACCCAACAACAGAGCACCTTTGGGTACCTACAAGTATGTAAAATAGTAAGTTCAATACATATTTTCTTGAAATAATAACAGCACAAGTCAAGTTGGCAATTCCTCCCATCTCTTAATATTATAAAATAAAGTCCCACGTCGCGGCTGTCTGTCTGTCTGTCTGTCTGTACATCATAAACTCAAAAACAACTGGATGGATTTTCTCAGTTTTCAACACCAGGTAGTGATTTCTGAGGAAGATTTTGGAGCATAATAAGTTAAGTTTGTTTTTTGTCAATTGGGCGAGGAATTTATTGGTTAAATTCAATATAGTAATTCAGTCGTCATTCGAAAAAGATATTTGTAATTATTAGATTTCGCAACTAGGTAATGACTGGTTGCTTGGATGAAACAAAAATAATGTAAGTAAATATAAACTCTATTACCCGAGCGAAGCTGGACTGAGTCGCTGGTACAAATCTAAAACCAACTCCGATAATAGAACAATGTGATACTGCATCGCTATTTTTAAATAGCGCACAAACAGACTACGACACACAAGATTCTGACACACACGACTAGCTGTCTCATATGCTAATCATCTTTCTGAAGTTATACTGTGTAATGTTTATTTATCAAGGACTGATTTAAAAAGAGTGCCGAAAGATTTTTCCGTCGGCTTTTTTCTCCCGGTCAATCTTAGCCAACAGGCGCTCAAAGCCAATTTACTGATTTTACACTGTACCCTTGACGTTCATTAAGTGTATGTAAACACCTTACAATGAAATAAAATATTTCAATTTGAATTGAATTTGAATTATGTCATAATCATAGTTGGGTTCTAACCCAACTATGATTTTAGCATAAAACCTATGTTTTTTCAAATATTAGTACACTCTTAAATAATATCCAAGAAGCGACCGTTGAATTGTTTAATTTTATTAATGCTTCACTATCTCAGGACTGTTAAAGAATTAAATCTAAGTATTTTTTATTCTATTTCTATATTGGACGAGTAACAAAAACCTACTAGTCTAACTAATGTATATTAATTGTTGACATCCACATCCAAATCTTGAACAGAATTGAGATCCTGTTTGATTCCGAACGCAAATTCGTCGCTAAATAATGACTAACATGGTCGCCTCGCTTCTAAATATAACCAGGAAATACCTCACCATTCGAAGCACACTCAGTTTATAGTGGACTATGAGGATGGTGATGGTACCTGCCCGGTTGAAGTATAGAATGACAAAAAACTGACCTTAGCTCCCAAGCTCTTGTAATGTTCGGGCCGCTTCAAGTAATCTACGAACTCCATGACTTCGATCTTCGCCTCCCGAAGACCAGCTACGTCTTCAAACTTTACCCCCTTACCCTGACCACTCATCGAGTCCACCAGCGTGAACTTGGCCCTGCTGAGTTGGCTCTGAAATATAATTTTAAGCTAAAATGTAAGTAACCATATTCGAAGCTCTGATATTGCACAATATGCATTCCTCTATTTATGCTTATACCTAACATCTACCGCAACAGATTATTCTTATGAAATGTAGAAAGTATTTTAAGGATACTTACAAATCCTCCCAGATTGATGTTCATTTTCATAGACTTCGTGGAATACAGGAAGGACAGAATGACAGCGGCCAGGAGCAGCGTCGTTATCACCTTGCCGGCTACACTGCCGTTCCTATCGTAGATAACACGTACACCTGAAATCAAACACATTTTTTGTACACGAACCTCACAAGTTCATTAATTAATATAATACCCCAAACCACATTTATATACCGGGTACTCACGATTAACGATTTGTGATTGGTGATATTTCGAACCAGTTGCATGGCTCATGGCAGTTTCGTCGTGACCAGGAGCCATGCAACTGGTTCGAAATATCGACAATCAAAAATCGTTGATCGCGAGTACCCGGTACATTGTAAAATGTATAAATTCCGCAATAACATTCATTCGCCTATTTCACACGGCCCGTTTTCTTGTTTCTGTGTATAAAGTTATAAACGAGAACGCAGGCCACCTAAAGTTCATTAGTCGCTGCATTCACATCAAACATGGCTGAAATCTTATCTGAATTCGTAGATGCGTTGTACAGTAAGTCGTGTACAGTAAGTACAGAGGGTATCTCATGAAAAATTTGCCTAAATTTAACCCCATTTTAGAAGCCATTAATACACCATTACACTTAACAGCAACACTAAATACAGATTTATGATAAATATTTATGTTATTACCCAGTATCTGTACGTCTAGTACACGTCGAGATGGATGCAATGAGCAAACAGGACACGTTTATTTAAGTTGTCGAGTAAGAGTATTTTGTAGTTGCTCGTTATCAGGCCAAGATTCCCACGTTACCGCAGTGTCATCACTTGCTAAATGTATCACATTTCATGTGGAGCAGGCACAGGAAGTACACCCAATATCTATTACATGTAATACCTTATACTTTTAGAAACAACTGATAATTTTCTGATGTCTCAACATAATAATAATAATATTCGTTTCCAGCCTTAGCCTAGCCCGGGTTACCTAAGTTGATTAATTACTTTATACATAAGCTTGAATGTCTGACCTGAATTTTATAAACTGAAAACCTAGCTTGGGTTGGGTTAACGTGGGTTACATAAGATGAATACCTAGCCTGGACTAGGTATGTTTTACATACATTAGATAACCTAATCTGGGCCACCCAAACTGTTACCAAATGTACTTAAAAATGTGCATTACCCATAAGGCAATAAGTAACCAATGGTTCTGCTACAGTTGGACTACAAAGTTCTGCCTACCTTCTTTGACTCCAAGATTCTTCTCGGTTTCTCTTAACTTCTCCTCAAATCGGTGGATGTCGCCAACGTTCATGTGATAAACACGATGGTTTGACTAAAACATAAAATAAAATATTTATGTAGTATAAAATACGTAGAATTAAATATATACTATAAGATATATCATATTAAATGTATGTTAACCCGCGGATTTGTATCACATAGGAATACGTAGTTTTAAATCATTTCTAAAAAAATCGTTCATATTGTAATTGAAAGATATTTTATCATGATAATGCATAACTTATAATGAGGAAAGAAGACAGGCACGCCGTGTTTAAAATTTGAGGCAAAATCAATCTATTATTTTCGTGTTATAGAAAAGAAAAAAGTAAACAAACGGGCAACGGTTCACTTTTATATAGTAGTAGGGCGATCTTAACAAAAACATTCATATAAACAAACAAAATTATGGAGTCTGTGTGTGATGCCAAAATAACTACTACTTTCTACGCCCAGTGTTTCCGAATGTGGGGCCCACGCCCCACAGGGGGGCTATTTGATAGTTAAGGGGGGCAATTCAAAAATGAACTTGACACGATTTTGATCCTTTGACTGTGGGTTATTTAAATGCAATGCTATATATCGGTAACAAATTTAAAAAAAAATCAACTTTTTCTAATATGTCCGCTCAATATTTCGAAGAAGATATATTCTGCTACTATACTATTTTTATGAAACCTAATACACTTATTTCTAGATAAAATAAATGAATAGGAATAAACACGTGCCTTTCCGCTATACTTCAATAAAACAGTAATTTCTTCCTAAAACTCATCATTTATATTTCTTAAGGGAACAAAGGTTAAAAATTATGTAGGGGGCATAAAATTCTTAGAAATGTTTAGGTGGGGCATTGCCTAGAAGAGTTTGTAAAACACTGTTCTAAGCTCAAGTGATTACTGGCACTAGAACACAAAATGTTATTATACACATATGCAATTTTACATCGAGGACTAAAATATTCGTCTCAGTTCTATGTGTATCCGACAACCGCAGCTCTCCCACCGAAACATAAGAGATCCTTTACAGCGGAGTGCGAGGATGACGGTTGTACCTCCCCAGTGCAAACATAATTCTATCACCTGTCATTGTCATTGTTACCTGTATTATGCGCAAATCTATACGAATTATAAAATTGTAAATTATCGCTATCAGTTACATGGTAGATATAAATATAAGGAAACCTATTATTAGGGGCCCAAAGCAATAGAAACCAAACCAATTATAAGAATTTCTGTCTGTTTGTTTTTTGTCTGTGAAGTTAACATTAATGCAGTAAGCTTCATTTACAATTTGGCGTACGTTTTCATTTCAATCGATCAATAAATAAAAAAGTTATACCAATTTATTTTTTATTTATTTATTTGGTAAATACGAACATGCGAACTTTTGTTAGAAAATCTAATTAAACGTAAAACTAAATTTTGACCCCATCTGAATGTAGTAGCTCGCATCAGTTACACTCCAATATTTCATTAAATTAGTACAATATATCAGAAATATTACAATAAATTATAAATATATTTCAGAAAAGACTTACCACAAATTCAACCTTATGATTTTAAGTAATGACAGACTGAGATCAAGCACAGACTACGTATGAGGCGACGCTATTCGCACGACGTGCGGTCAAAGAGTGCGTAAGGGTAACATAAGTATGCAGATAATGGAAATTAAATATGGATCACCGTTATAATGATTCCTACGACCGTTTTCAAATTCAAATGTCCTATTAAATAAATGTATATACTAAATGGATAGACCTTTCAAATTCCCTTTATATCCGACCCCAGACAAAACAGTTCATAATGTATTCGTATAGTAAACAGATAAAAGACCAGACGTATTGGATATTTTTGTATTAAAACGGGTCAGCCATTCAGTAATTTATCATAAGCGGCCACTATTCGTTAGTGTACTGTTGAAAGTTTTATGCGCAGAAACCCTTATATTTCCATTGCAGGAAGTAGGTCACGTTAATCTTTTTGAAGTCTTCTATATTTTAGAAATAAGTCGCATCAAAGATACTTAGATAGGTAATAGAACTATAGTTTGACCGGGGTAGTACTAGTATTATCCTTATAATTGCGTTGTCAAGTAATTCTTCTGTATAGGTGGGAAAGGTATTGTCAGTCTATATATAGGCAATTATAGTCTTCAAGAGTAGTAACGCGTCTACGTACGGCCTCTTACAGTACTTTAGTCTTGATTGAAGTTGGGTGTGGAAGTCTGTGTGTTACTGCGATCACTTAAAATCAGATGATCTGGACACTTATTAATTCACTTCTAACAAAAAATAAATTGTAACAGATTTATTTTGAAGAAAGTACTTTTGTTTTTAAGTTACGACATGAAGTAATAAAGACAATACTTTTTGTTTTTAAATTAAAGCATGAAGTTAAATTATAAAATTGGTTCCACGCTTGATCGATGCTACTGGTGACAAAAGGCCTAATTTATATCTTGCGCTTAGGTTACGTTATTCAGCGCGAGAATACGGCCAGTGTTCTTAACACTACGCCGCATGGGCACGGAGACCGTAGGTTGTTTAAGTTAGGCTTTCATTATAAGTCATTTTAACCTATCCTACATTCTAATTAAGTGAAATAATTATGTAAACAAAAAATTAGATTAGAATAAAAATCGTTTTCAACATCAACACAACATATTAAGTTCACTAATAAAACTAGTTTCTTTAAAATATCTTACCCTTTTGCCCTTGATGATGGCTCCTTCGTGAAGAATAATAGTGACGACCTCGAGGTCTGGGCGCACAATCAGCTCATCCACTTCACCCTTCGACAGCATTGAGTACACGAACTCGTTCCAGGACACGTAACGGATCAACTGGGGACAGGGAGAACTCCTATTATTATTATTATAACATACACGTGACATTAATCCACTCGTACGAAGACGCGCAATAGTGTAATGGTTCTGCTATTTACAAAATACCAGTGCTCACTCACATTGAGGCGTTCATGTGGGCTTGTTTTGAGAAAAATACGAAATGAACATGAAACTCATTTGAGGTTAAATGGTCTCTACAACACATGGACATCTGTATCTTACCGCAAATAAGACTAAATTCGTGGTTAACATAATGCATAAAGCCATTGACACTCCTGAAGAATGTGACGGTCGCCTCGCTTGAAAATCTAGCTAGCAACCCATATCACGCCAACCGTAGTTTAGAAAAGCAGCAAAAGAGGTAATAGACATCTGATATTTGATGATCTCTGAAGCCCATGGACATTTACGCGCAATCTTAAACAAGAATAAAGTCCTGCTTGACATAAGGCATAGATGCATTGCTACTCATCAAGACTGAGATAGTCGTCTCGCTTGCATCTAGCTGGCAACTACACTTCTCCAACCAAAATAAAAGCTTTACGGCTGCTTATGCTCGAAGTGTTGTTGTACCACCTTACAAATAGTTTTGTTGCTCAAAAGTAACAAGGCATCTGTGATGGACTTTAGTTACGGCTGAGAGTATGAAGTTGGTTACGGATTCCCAAGGGTAATAGTGACCACTTAGCAACAAGGGAACTATATAGACATTTCATTCTTAAATATGGTAAATCATTCTAACACTACATTAACTAACTTAAGTAGAAAATGGCAGGTCTAATATAGTCAGCAAAATGCAATTTAACATATCAGTTGTGAAATAGTATGGAAACGTTGTTTATGTATATAATTAACACACACCATTATTATGTTGATAAAGGCTCTGTATTATAAAATTTATTGTGTGTACTGTTGTTGGCATGTAAATAAATGAATAAATAAACAGTATTGATGGCTTAGTCAAGGATTTTATGTCATACGATTGCCGTATCGTAATTACAAGAAAATGGCAATGAGCCTTCGTCAAGTATTCATTAACACTATCATTATTTATAGCAACATCCGTATATTGAAAATCGGTGATAGCCTAGTGGGTAATTCCTCTCACAAGGGGTCCTGGGTTCGACACATTTTCGCTTTTTTAAGTTATGTTCGTATTAGAAATTATTTAACACTTGATTTAACGGTGAAGGTAAACATCGTGAAGAACCGTACATGCTCGAGAGTTCTCCATAAACTGTGTTCTCAAATGTATATGAAGTCTACCAATCCGAACTGGGCCAGGGTAGCCTATGGAATCATTAGAATTATGACGGAGACTAGCGCAAGGAGGGATACAGTAATGAGCTGATGACCCATAAGCACAATATAAAAACACGTCAGAAATTGCCGCAGTAGTGATATAGTTTAATTAATTGGCTGTGTGCGAGATGACATATGCATCAACATTAGTATTAACAACATTAATACATTAATTTGCCCAACACTAACAGTATATATACGCCTTTAAGTTACTTCGCAGATTTTTTACAATTGCAGTTTGCATGAGTAAAACATATAAATTACGTACAAATACCAGGTATCATTATAAAGGACATTTTCCAAAGCAAAGAATAGTAGGTTTTCGGTATTGACAATAAATACATAGATCCAATGTAATTGTCCAATTCAAAAATCATAATTTTTAAATGGATATATGTATGTATATTCATGCACTTATAAAGTAATTAAAGTAATAAAATGAAAAGACCTTCCTAACTTTTGCATTTTGAACAAATCTTATTTCTATTATAGTCTACAAGCCAGTCGCAAATTGATTGACGCAAGATGAAGCATTGTGAACGTCACTTGAAAAAAAAAATACTCGTGCACTAGTGGATCCTATTGCACACTCCACCTACGGAACTGCAGCTGACGTTCACGATACTATATTTACACACTAAAGTATTTCACGAATTATCGTTTAAGG
>DWON01001009.1:0-27121 GCA_018251015.1 Phocides pigmalion okeechobee | reverse complement strand
CGATTCGATGACAACATTTTTTTCCAATCTACCTTATTTTTAGCGCAACTATCCTATTTTTCTTGAGAGCGACAACATTTGTATGGATTACGGTTGAACACAAGTACTGTATTACGTCAGCGGTGCACGGCTGCGGGCAAAAACAATGTGTATTCGTGGATGCTATACTGATGGTAAAAAAACAATATTTATATGTATTATCGGCGCATCTCCGGTCTAGAGAAAGTACCTTTATAGCGCCTTCCACAATCATGACCCGATGAATTGAACGTCGCAGTAGAGTGTTAAGTTTTCACTAGAGCCAATGAAACAAACTAAACAGATCAACAGCTCAAACAGAACTTCAGTTCCACCTGAAGTCTTCCGTAGATGCGTCGCTATTCCTGAGGACTAACTTGACAACTCGCTTGCTTGTAACCAACAACCGCACCTCTCTAACCGAAGCACAAAAGTTGCTTCACGACTATATATATGAGGACCGCAACGGTAACTTTTCGGTTGAACTTTACTTCTACCACCTATTGTTTTCTTACTGTATCTTTTTACTTGAGAGCAGAGTTTATGATGAACTAAAATGCTTTTATTTTGGATAGACTTACAGGGGTACTTAGAAGTACTATTGCCACCTTCATAATCCGCCCTAAAGCAGCTCTTGTGTTTTGATTGGAGAGGGGCGATTATCGGGCGGTAAGAAGCAAATGTCTGCCTAGATATCGATTTTTAACTTTCTTAATACCTTTACTTTGCCTTTAAGTTAATTTAGGCAAAAATATGAGTGCTTAAATGAAATCAGTTGCAATTAGCACCATGATTAATTATTATCAGTATGATGAGCAACTGTGTTACATAGTTGCGGTCGAACGGTCGATATCGACCTGTCAATTTAATATTTTATTAATGTCAAGTTGACACTATAAGTTCACGGCTATGACGACTCATATTTGTCTTAACTTACACATGAAAAAAGTAAGTAATTAAAAAAAGTATATTATAATTCCATTTTGTCGAATTTGATATTATTTTTACTGTGATTAGTCATATTGCTAAATCTTAGTTCATAAACGCGTCACTAGAGGCGCTATCAGTAGGTGTACTGCGAAAATTTTCGATTACGAATATTGTTTTCGAGTAAAACTCATACTAAAGGTACTCGGCAACATATGTATTTCGTCTGGCCAACATCCGTCGATCGTAAACGCTCCACCGCTGACCGTATCAATTACCCATGTAACCTGAATTTTCGAAAACTACTCCATTCCACAGCGTCCGTCCGTTCGTCCGGTGTATATTCTGTTGAAACAATATTATATTGTTATGTACATATTGTACGAATAAATATATTGATCGGAAACACAATTTTTATTGAGATCGCATCTCATTTAACAGTTTCAACACGATCTCGGACAACTTAATATAGACTAAAATAGTAAACAAATATCATATTCCATACACCACGTACTATAATATAGTATAAACGAAGGTTTAAAATATCTTCTAATATATATATTCTTATCATAATCAATACATATAGTTTTGATTTAAACTACACATATATCCCTTATATATTTAAAATACATAACGTTCAAAACTATTACAGGTACAATACAAATAAATTAAAAGTGGTAGATTTTATATTTTTACTACGGTGACAATACTAAACTTCTAATAGGTTTAGTATCGCGTAAAGAACTTTGAAAAATCAGAGGAGCGCGCTCGGGATCACACTACGATGGGGTAAATAATTCAAACGGTTTAACAAATTACGTAAGACAGATGATTCTTCATGCGTCATACGAACGGAAATCCGTAAATATTTTTTGCCGCTATGGTACAAGGAAAATTATAATCGAGCGAAACTTTCCACGGATGCAGAAATTCGTCCCGGCCTTGCATCTTTCATTCATTCACATAGCTTATTTTCAATTCAAAATAAGCAGCCGTTAAATTTTCAACAGGCATATATCATATGGTTGCCAATCGCCCCCATTTCCCAGGATTTGTCGTGAGTCTTGGTAAATTCTGAATAAGAATGTAGTCAGTATAAAATTTGTCTATAACCTATTGATTATTTCATAAGTAAGTCAATTATTCCTTTATCTCATAATACTTTTTATAAAAATATCGTTACTCTTAATTGGATTGTATTCGTTTTGTATTCATTGTGTTATTTTATTCTTGTTTGTAAGGGTCTTTAAGGGTAAGAACGATATGCCTACGGATTGTTAACCTACAAACATCTTTGAGAACTTTATGAAAACTTTTACACATTTAGTTTCCACGCGATGTTTTTCTTAGCTTTGGTTACTTGTTGATTTACATATGAGGCGATCCTTTTAGTCCTCGGCTGTAGTAACACATTTTACGTTGATTTCTTAAAAAGTTGCACATTATTTTTTGTTTAGTTTCGATAAAAGGGTATGAAACTATATCCCTATTTGTTTCTTTTTTTGAAATGGTAGTAACAAGCATACAGTCCACCTGATGGTAAGTGGTCACTACACGAATGTCCATTTAAGTCGTCAACCAAATCCTTCTACTGAAAAGCAAGTAAGCTTCGCGCTAGAAATGGGTGTGGCAATGGTATTTTTCCAGTCGAACCGTATAAGTTACAAAGCCATTACCTACAACCTAACAATAGAATGAGGACTAATAAATAACCAATCGTGAAGTAACTCTTATATTTCGTTTCGAGGAACGGTAGCCGCCTACACTTACAAGGAGATGACCTCAGGACGTAGGAATAGCAACGCATCTACGGCCTTTGATCGGATTTCAGTTGTGTTCGAGGTTGTACGTGGATGTCCGTGGATTGCAGAGACTACTTAACATTAGGTAGTGTGCATGTTCGGTTAATATTTCTCACATAAAATAAATTTAAGCTTTATTTAAATAAATATTAATTCTGGATGTCTGGTGGTCTGCTCGGCGCCGATGATTCGAGAGTTGGCGGATCCAGTGATTGCACCTGCGAGCCAGTGATGCCCGTGTGACTTACGATATCGATGATCATCACTTTAATTAAAACTCACGACTGTGTCGGCATGACTTAAAACAACATTTAAATATTTGATAGTGATGTAAAGTAACTTGTTCGTTTACCCGGATGTTTAACAGAGAGTACTAATTAGCATAACAGCCTATTGTGCTACTGTTTTTTCCAAATTTATATCTGTTGTGGTACATATGTTTAATACTCAATGAAGATATTAGCTTTGTTTTACATTGAATATCCTAAATTTAAAACTTGAAATCCAAATAAATATAATAATATATTTATGATTGTATTCTTCCCTCTATCGATTTTGATTAATTTGTTATATTTTGAAGTTATACCTATTTATTAAGAAAAAAAGGAATATTATGTCTTTTGTTAGTATAGATACTCAAGTTATTCAACTGCGTTAATTAGTTGTTTATCAGTAGTTTAATTAGATAACTGATACAGTGTATTTTTCTATACTCCACACTGCAAATGATAGATAATATTCCAAACCTGAATGCCGATAATAAAGTTATATATAACATAAATTATTTTTGTAAGGAAAAATCTTTTTTTTTCTTACTGTCAAGTTGTATGCTCAAATTATTATTTGTAGTGACATGCTCAAATTATTATTTGTAGTGACAAAACAATAAAATGTTTTCAAACCAATTTTCTCATAGCTGTGGAAATACAGGAATTAACGAGGAGGAGCAAAGTGCAAGTACACTATGCCTAGATTTTCATTTGCACGAGGGTGCGAAAACCAGGATGCAGAGTGCAGAATCGCGAACAGAATTTCGCATGCAATAATTTTACATTCATATGAAAGTGACGTTAATAAATTAGCAATAACAAATGCGCTAATTGAGTCGCAAAATTTATTGTATGATCATAAAAATACGTCAAACAACTATGCGGAATTCCGTGGCATCACATTTTCGCGGAGGTGCAGGCATCGCGAATTTAGAACGGCGTTGCACTCATGTATGTTTGTCTTAAGATTTTATGTATATGGCGATGTTTGTGTTCAGTTCTCCTATATGCATATTACGTCGCCGCTAACGGGTTTATTGCTTTGGAATGAACGCGGCCGTCTGCATGCCAAACGGCGATTCCTGGTGATCGCCCCTTTGAATTATGCGTACGGGCACACTTACGCGTCTGTATTCAATCGCGAGATTTATGTGTGGCCTGCTCGCCACATATGAATGTTTCTGCGAAATCTGTCTAACGCACCGAGCTCCTTGATAAGATAAAACGCAGCCTTTTCACTTGCGCACGATGCACTCGTGTTTTACACACTTGTACTTCACTTTTCGGACAGTAACAGTTCCCTAAGGGCGTAAGAACTTTCGATCGAAATATTTACATGATAAAGTTGTCATTGTATGGGAAGGCCTTTTAATAATTATAAGTACAATTAGAAAACAAATTACAAACACATAGTTCAATAGTATTCGTTATATTGCTTATAAATTATTCTTTAACCTTTCGAGTGTTAAGACGAAATAAACCTTGGCATCCAATAGCTAAAACACAACCATTCTTTAGAAATAATGGCTACTTACTGTATATTATCTGCTACTGATACATTGTCCAACGGCACTTGTTTGTAAATTTAGAACGAGACGTATCATTAATTCAAATAGATGCAGCGACGCCTGTAATAACTTTATCGATGTTGGAATAATTTGACCGCGTCGCGTCACTAACGCGATGCATTGCCGGGTTCCAGTGGTCAGATGCATCGTTAACGTACATCGAGGATCTAATAAAGATTTGAGATTTTATGCACTAAGCAAGGTCAATTTATCTGTAACCTATAACATTAATAAAATAAATAACGTTTATATTTAGTAAGCTACATTTCTATCGCCGATGGATTGTTTAATGAACTTTTGTAACGTCATTAATTTTTGTAAAGCGTAACAAAAATATAAAAGGTGAAAAATATGATATTACTTTTCTATTTCTGTTAAAATTTTCGTTTATATTTTAGGTAAATTTTAAATGATATTTGTAACGCTGCATCACATTCTAATACGACATTTCTTTCAACCCTTATTTTTGTCGTTAGGGTGGAATATCCGAAATTAATTTGTTAATGATCTTTAACGCTATATAAAGACCTTTTTGAAAAAATCAGGATTCCACATTCAGTAGTTACGGCTGTGCGTTGATCTCTGAGTGTGTCAATCACCTTACTATATTTGAGACTTAGTAATTTTTATATATAAATTACAATCTCAAATGTTTAAAGATTACTTTTCGCTAACGAATTCAAACGTGTGTCATATTTATTAGGTATGCGCATTTTTATGCGAACAAATGTGTCATGATTGATTGGTCAATTAAACTGAAATACTAATGTTTTAGGGTTCCGCTTTGAACCCTATTATTAAACCTCCTCCTTTCTTCTGTGCTGTACTATATTGTTTAAACAATTGTATCTTTGAATGCATAAAACTTATTCCGATACTAATTATTTCGATTTATCTCAATGGTTAAAAGATTAATACCAAACTCATAAGTAATCAAACTTTGTGTAATTATAGTGTCAATTCCCAAATACAGATAAAACCTGCCAAAGAAGACGTGCTGAAGTTTGAGGCAGCTTGAGGCCTTTTTGGAGAACTTTTAAGCGAACATTTCCTTACGATGTTTTCATTTTCCGTTAAAGTAAGCGATATTTAACTTCTCATACGCACATAACTTTAAAAACTAAATGTGTGTAAGGAATTGAACTCCTCACATTTACTTACTAGGAATGACAGTTAGATTGCTCCTGAGAATAAAAATAAGATAAACAATAATCTTAAAATTCGAAATAGGAAAATCGTCATTTTTTTACATTGCATGCGAGCAAACATCTTGTTCCTTCTAGTGGCGTGGGTAGAGCATTAAGCAATGTCTACATAATTATGTTAAGTACATGACAAACTGTCAATTATAATTACAAATTATCTGTTAATGTGTTCAACGCCCAGATTGTCAGCTTATCTAATCCTTTAACGAGTTTGATTCGCTGTGAGTCACTGATTTAACTTTACGATTCACGCTTCAATAGCGTCGTAAGTGAATGATGCGTAGAAGGTTACGCATGCCTTAAGTCTACTTACAGTTTTTGCTCCGCGAAAGATACTAAAATAGTTAGTGTTTTTAAAAGGCATCAAAATATAAAAGTATTTGAATTGTTATAATTTTGGTTAACAATAAATTTATCTTTAAGATAATTGTTAATGGTTATACATGTGTTAATGGTTAGCAACACTAAGCTATAGGTATATAACGACAATAAGCTAGAGGTTTCGTATTAGATTCGTATTACTAAAATATTTAGTATGTCAGTAAAAATAGTTTTACTTCACAATTTGGTATTTATAAGTAGCCTGTACCCGCGACTTTGCTCACGTAGAAATTTATGTAATTTGTTGTTATTATTTTATTCTGACTTTTAATATACATTTTAAATACAATAATGAATATATTAATTATGATAAAAGTCTAACCTAAACAATCTAAACGGACTCCGTGCGCATGCGCCAACGTTGCAAAAACGCTGTATTAATATAATCGAATTAATAATACTTTCTGACCACATTTTACCCATCACACCCTTAGAGGTGGATTTTCCAAAAATCCTTTTTTAGAGGTCATTTATTCTATAAAAAGAAGTTGTCTGCGAAATTTCAGGATTACAGGTTTTCCGGTTTCGGCAGTGAGTTGAGCGAGCGTGAATCTTTGTGTTTGTCAGTTACCATAATTTTGTTTCGTACCGTATGTCTTACATTTTCAAAATGTCCATAGAGTTTCCGAAAAGGTTTAACAATTGCTATACATAACAATTGGTATCGACGGTTCAAAATACCACAGTAACGCACCTAAAAGTTTGTACTAGCCACTCATCCAACATAAGACCGCGCTCTATGTTGCTTAACAATTACGGCCTCGGTTATCAACAACGTCCTACGTGGACAATGACTACTTAACAGATAGCTTGCAGTCATTAGCCGCTTTTATTATATAAAAAAACACAATGGCAAACTATTAAGATCAGCAGCGTACATATATTAATAATGAACTCAGGTAATGAGTTGCAATCATATTACGTAGATGTATCGGTCACGCGTATGAAATTAATTACAATGGACGCTTCATTAATTTTAATGAGTGCTTGTTCGGATTGTGAATATCCACTACATACGAACCTGACTCGTACATAACGAGACAGTATATAAAAGAGAGTCCCGTCTGGCAGAACATTTGTACTTGAAATACGCTATTCGTATAAGAATAATTTTACCTAAAATATGACCGGCTTTATCTAAATTTCGTGTTCTGTTTTCTGTCATTATAGATGCTTATTTCTTTTAAAAATACTTATTTACAAATTTAGTGTTTTATCTGACATATACTTTATTAAAAGTAACCACAGAAACAAAGTAAATAATATATATGTTTGTACAAAAAATATATTCAACGATAAATATGTAAAACGATTTATCCAAATTGCCGCCCTTTGGATGAGTTCCCAAAAAGCTGGCGACATTATCTGGTTGTCGTCATGCTAGTTCTTTGGTTAGTAAGCGCCAGGCATTCGTCATAATTTTTATTTGCATCAATATATGCATAGACACCTCACGGAATTCTAACTAAAACATTACTCTAATAGAACTTCTTGCTCCAGTGTTGTTAGTCGAGAGTATCAAATTATATTCCTATGTATGTATAAAGAAGCAAAGGAAAAGCCTACGAAATTTCTAACTAATAATTATAAAATGAAGATTTTTCAAGTTCTATTACCTTTAAGGTACTTACTTTCAGTTTTTTCTAACTTCAAATTCATTAAGTACGGCAATATTTTTTCTTTTAAAATCGATTCTTCCGAATCTTTATCTTCGATGTCGAAATCGACTTGTCAATCGGGTGCACATTTGATTCATCACATGCTCTACTTCTAAAGAAAATGTTGGCAACACCTCAGGAATTCCCGCGCATGTCACTGACTCCACGACGGTCCATCTCAATGGACCGACAAGATGTGACATCTCGGTATTTTGTTTTAAATTGCGAAATTTGTTTTCAATTGCGTCCACGACCAGGAGATAGACATATGAACATCTCATTACACTACAAAAGTTGCAGGTGAAATTCATTTAAAAGAATGAACAGTAGTTAAGATTCCGACTATTTTCACGTACTTTCGGGGTTCAAATCCTCGGTAAGAACGTTTGATTCTCCAATTACGTACATGTAATAAATTAATTATCACTTACGTTAACGTTGAAGGAAATAACGTAAGGGAACCTCCTGTAGGTTTCCTGGAAGTTCTTTATAAAACTGTTTAAAGTCTACCAAACTGCTCTTCTCCAGCAACGTGGACTGTGTGTTAATCCTTTTTTATTCTAAAAGAAAACTCATGCCCAGCAGTGGGATAGTAATGGGTTTCTTATTATTTATTTACAAGGATTTGTCGTATAATGGTCACGCACGTCATTGACTACACCACAGTCTATGTTAATGGTTCGAGAGATCCATATCGATGGAACGAGATGATCATATCTATGAGACGATGGAGGAACAAAATGTTACATTTCGATAAGCTTTAAATTGAAACATATATTTTCACTTGCGACGACGTCGGAGATAATATGATCCGACCATACTTAGTTGTAGGGGAAAGTAATAATCAAAGTCTATTTATTTAATGTACTACTGCCTCCATACTTATCTGTCCGTAACTATAGCAATTATATTATGGAACTAAACTTATTAAACAAAATAAAATAGATTTCATTCAATTCTGTACAACTTTACATATTTATTATATATTTAGTTTAAAAGTTATCATTATTGTAGGTAACGTGTAACTTGCGTTGAAAAAATATATGGATATTCGTACCTAGAGAAATCACCACCAATCACCAGACTGTAGATACTATGTGTAGAACTGAGGGACCACAAGCTAGCGACAAGTAAATATATTGCATATATGACATTTCCTTAAGAATTCTATACTTGTGGTTTTACATCCAACATTTTAACAAACATGTTATTTTTTTATATGAGAAGAGTAGCAAACGACCATGCAAAGCACGTTATGTTAAGTAGTCGCAGCCCGTAGACATCCACGTACAACCACAAACGGCCGAAATCCTATCTGCGCTCAAACGTAGATGCGTTGTTACTCCTGAGGGCTAAGATGGTCGCCTCGCTTCAAAGTGTAGCCGGCAAACGCACCTCTCCAACCGAAACACAAGTAATGCTTAACGGCGGATTATGACGGCGGCGGTGGTACCTCCCCTGTCGAACTATAGTTCTCCCACTTTTATAACAGTTAATAGCAGTTTTATTCAACGTACCAGTCTATTTATATAATATAAGAAGAATATATGAAATTTATTTAAAATAAATCAAATTGTAAGATTATTTAAGCAAATCGCACGCCCGTCCATTATATGACTACTGTTACAGACTTATAAGGACCTTAATGGTTCTCAGATAAGTGCCATTACAAGTAATCAATCATGTATAATTATTATCATTATCTTGCCTTGTTGGCTGTTGATATTACTCTAAGTACACCACTTAAACAGTAATTTACAATGTCATTACTACTTAGATAAAATTATCTAAAGCTGTAAAGGTTTTTTCACTCAGTCGTTCTATTGACGACCCGCGTGGAACAGTCGTTGCGCGGCTAACACTTTGATTGCGGGAAACATAACTATTAGATTTTACTTTGTGTTACGGACATGCGGCCTGCACATAGTTGTGTGAATACAAATCTATTCAAGCTTACAAAAGTGCTGTGTTTAGGCGCTACAAGATTGATGGAGAACACAAGGGCTGTGTATTCATAGACGCTTTTTCATGTGAGAAAAGTAGCAAACGAGCATGCAAACCACCAGATATAAAGTAGTTGCAGCCCATAGACATCCGCGTACAACCACAAACACGACCGAAATCCTATCTGAGCTCGAATGTAGATACTTTACTACTCCTTAGGACTAAGATGGTCGCTTCGCTTTAAAGTGTAACCGGCAACCGCACCTCTCCAGCCGAAACATAAGTAATGCTTTACGCCGAATTATGAGGACTACACGGATTCTGACAAACACAACAAGTGTGTGAATCGTTAGCGCATCTCCAGTCTAGAAAAAACATCGACAGTCTAGTGCCGCCCGTCCCAATGCTGACTAAATATGAGCAATGACGCTAAATGTAAGCACCACAGTCAAATTACTGAGCAGTGAGTTCCAAGTACAATTGCCGGATTTTAGATTCTTATTGGTTTTTGACTCTACGACAGACGAAATCTGTGTATACGGCAAAAACATTTTATTTATACGACATTTCATTGGTTCACATACAAACATGGAAAAATATCAGTTCTTTTCTAATTCTCTATTGAAGAGCTTTATCATAATATAATTATGTACCTCAGGTAAATAATCTTATTTATGAAACGTACATTATCGTCTCAAGGTAATATAAAGTTACAAGAAATTCATAAATCACCCTAATGTGACTGATCTGAGAAAGTAACGTTATTCAGCTTATAGAATTATTTTATTAACCAGCCTTTGGTCTAGTGTTCAGTGACCCTGATCAGTAAGACATAGGTAGTAGGTTCAATTTCCACTAGATTTAGATTAGTTATAAAATTCTGAATATATGGTTTTATTAGTCTAGATATAACATTATCTACATAAATATGTATTTAGGATATGTATGTTTATCAACTGATCATTTACCAAAGTATGAGATTTTCCTAGTTTGGGATCAGATGGCTCCGTTTTTTTTATGTTAGAGTAAGAAACGCGCATGCAGGCCATGTGATCACTGCATCCTATGGACAACCTTGTCCAATCTCAAATAGAACAGAAGTTCTATTTAAGGATGGACGTGGATGCGTTCCTACTCTTGAGGACTCAGATGGTCGCCTCCAATAATGTGTATCCGGCAACCACACGTTCCCAACCGAAACACAATACATGAAGAACATGTTGCTTTACGGCAGGTTATGAGGGTGGCGGTGGTGCCGCCCCGGGCGAGCGCTAACGGCTCTACCACATTTAATTACCACCTCATACTACCGTATAAATTGTATCAAAATATTGAGTTATGCAATCGTAGTAACACCAAAGTTTACTATTTATATGAAGTAGGTGATAGGTAGATACTAATATGTATTGAGGGGATATGTTACATAAACTGTTAAAAAATAATTACGTGTAGTTAAGACAAGTAGGTTTATTCGGTAAAATTGCAACTCGAAAGTGAATATCTGTGAAGTGGTAAAACAATTTCAAATGTTCTCGTTTACGAATTGAAACTAAACATTTGCTACGGCATAACCTTTTACGAAGTGCTGTTAATATCAATGTTCGTTACATATCAATATACATTCTTTCTTACCTTCATACACGAGAGTACGACGCCAATGATACTGTAAACTTTATAGAAATATCGCATTTGATATCTCACCGCGGATCACTTTCGAGATCATAAATCGATCTTATAGAATAACACCCAAGGTTTCAGTTACATTATAGTTTATTATCAAACGGATTATGAGATGTATTTTCCGGATTTTTTAGTTTTTCCAGCGTGAAAACGAAAAATACATTATAAAATTCAATTACTTATTATTTTAAGTAACTATTCACTCGTGCTATGCTATCCCGCAGGTATTTCCGTTCGTAATACACGAAATCTGTGTCATCAGATAAAAAAAAATCGTAAAATATCAAAGCAATGGTTGTCGTGTTTTGCTGCTAAAGGCGGCTAACTCAATCCTCAACAACAGTGCATCCTGCATCTTGCATATATGATTTCATTAAACACTAGCCCTGTTTGAGGGCAAATGTTCATGGGCAATGACATCTGTCCAAGGGCTGCATAGACCAGTAACAGTGACTTGCTTGCTTAGCTACTTCTAACATAAAAAGTAAAAAAACATGAAAATATTATATCATTCAAATCGACAGACCAGATGTTGTTTTTCACCTATCTTGAATATCATGTTCTTTGGTAGTTTTTCTCTCATGTAAATAAAACATTATTCAATCGACGACAGACCTAATCTAATGGCTAGACGGCTAGAGGCGGTTATCGTATTATGCAAAACATAATAATGCTCCAGACACCTGCTTAAATATGTCCTTCAGTGTCCCAGGACCGAAACTAGGTCGGCTGGAGGCTACCAGACAATCACAATTTTAAATTAGGGATCCTAACTTTAAGTCGAGACAGATAATGCATACATGTCCCTTGGTAACAGTTTATGGTCGCTTTTATTAGGCCCGTCTGGTAAACCGTCTGGTTTTTTTCTAATAACGACTTCGTAAACGAGCGTGCATTCCAACTGATGTTTAGTGGTCTCTGAAACACGTCATTTACATATGAGACGACCATTTAAGTCCTCAAAAGTGATTAAGCATTGTGATGGACTTCTGATGTGACTTTTATTCTTTATGGAATTAGTTATAGATTTCCATGGGTGGTAGCGATGACCGACTATTAAATGGACTGTGTAGACGTTATTCAGTGAAGAGCTACCATTCTGCCACGCAGTGTTTCAGTTTCGATACGCAGACAGGCGAATTTAATTAATTATTTTAGATTGATTTCCGTTTTGGGTATGAGATGAACAAGTGTCATCAAATAAATCAATAACTTTACAAATTAGCAAACGTAACTCGTAAAACAACTTCAGTGCAAATAATTTTCAAGTGAAGCAATTGGCTACAACCCTCTTTTTTCCCACTGGTGGGCGCTACACTCACAACAGGAAGAAGGTAGCATCTGTCAACGATTTTATAGTCAGTTTGCTGCTACTTTTATACTACGAAATAAAAAAATGAATAACGAATGATGAAATGTTTTCTTTGTTTTTTTAATCTGTACCTACTAATTGTTAGTCTTAATCCCCGTTCACAATAGATATAGAAATGACATAAGCCTTTAACCGTGAATTTAATTTATTACAGCTTAAGTTTTGAAATAATGCAAATGATAAACTTACGCTTTTAATTTTAACGATCTGTTACTAGTTACCGCCATTAAAATTTAATAGCTGATAAAAAGTCTACTTTCGTGCGGGAAGCGGAACGACTGAGGCTATTTAATATTGAAATATTTCTTGGAATTTTAATTAAGCTACTTAACGCATTTTATTACCTATTTCAAATAGTTAAAAATAAGAATAATTTACACTAATTTTGATAAAAATATTTCTTTACATTCTCAAAATTTATTACATTTTTATTGTAAATAAATGGAACGGCAATTGGGAGTAGAGATAATTATTTCAGTCATAAGTCATTCCCAACGAGTGTTTCGTAAAACAACAAAATCAATGCAGTTTTTGGCAACCGCACCCGTGAATCCAGTTGTAAGATCTACGGTTTATTTATTTAATATTTAATAAAATTACCAGAATATTATTTCGACACTTGATTGTGACCGACGCTCAAGATAAACAAATTCATTTCATATGGCAAGGACATCCTCTTAATTATGACCTTGCTTGTTTATTTTATCAAATTTCAACGTATCCGATTTATTTTTACCTGCGAGTGTAATACGGTCGCTCGTGTTTACGTAGGTATATTGATCTAAGCTGCGCGTGCGCCGCCCGCCAACGATAATTTGTTTTCCGAATGAAAATATTATTTTGACGTGATCAGCCACACAACGAATAAAATAATTTGTTGATGATAGAGATCAAAACATTGGGTGTTATAATTAACGGCACCGTTTTAGTGATCTATTCTTGGGTCATTCATGTACCCACAAATATCGCGCGCAGTGACACAAATGAACTGCCACTGATCTATTTACGTCTTTGCCGACACTTCAGCGCGCGTTGTTTATTTTTCGTGTCCGTTTCCAATTTGTTCTCCGATGTTATGCTCTTGAACAATAGCTGTAATAATTTACATTGCAAATTCGACCGAAAATCCGGCTATTAAACTAAACGTTCAAGGAAAACTTTACCCGCCACTGATATATTAGGTATATCCGACGAAACTGTAAAGTGAATCAAACATTATTCAAATTGGATGAAAATGCTAAGATTTCTACCAGAATATTGTTCAGCACTAGAGACATTGTAAAGTTGTTTATGATAATATCAAAGGATAATTTCGTGGTACAAAATGAATATTTCGTAACACGATTCTTATTTTAATTGTATAGTTTTGCATAAAAGTTCCGAAGTGTCAGTTCCGACGAAGTAGAATATTATTCTTTAGAGTGATTTGCTATTAGCATTTCAAAGACTATCGTTAATACTTCTAGTTGACAAAAAACAGATCGCCCTCTTATAAATCAGCTTACAGATTTACATACCCAATAAATGTTTTTAAAGAAAATTGACATCAACATTGTAGAAATTAAAACGACTTATCACTACGAGATTTAATATATTACTATTATTATTATTTTATCTACTCATACCATGATTATCCCGGAAGTTTGACTCACAAATATGTATAGGTATATTTTCTTATCATGTCTATGTCACGGTGATATGGAGGATCTTACTAAAATCCGTTTAAATATTTTTATAGCTTAAAATATTATATTATATGGATATCCAAATAATATATAACATTTATTAGTTAAAGATTCTATTGAAAAGTGCAAAGAACAATATTAAATTAGGCTTTGTTATATCGATATATTCCGTAAAACAGTATTTATGGGGCAGATCCGCATTCGCGAAAAGTGGCGCCAAAACTGACAGAATGGCGGGCGATAAATAATTATTTATAAAGATAAGATACACAACGCGTTCGAGCGGTCAATGTCCGCACATCGCTCGGCACAAAAATCATTATTCAGTTACATTTGCATTTTTGCCAATGATAACCAATAACTCGAGGAATTTACACGAAAAATAACAGAGCTTGATAAATTTTATAAACGTCCACCATTTTAATTGCAACTCGATTGTGTAACGTAAGATATTATATTGCGTCAATGTCATCGCTTTAGTTATGAAATGCATTGTTGTGATGCAATTTCTGGAAACAAAATCACAAAAAATTGTTAGTAATCATTTCAACTACGTCATATTGTGTGGCGTTGTTTTATTTTGATCTCCAAAATTCAGCGCAACTAAGTATTTTTATCCGTTGTATTTTTGTGTTTTTTAACATGAAATTTATGGCCTTAATCGTATTATATTGGGTTGCATACCTCGCCTCAATAAAACTATCAGATAAGATTTATATGTAAAAATATTCAAAGTCAACAATTTAAGGTGAAAGTTTTATACAAACTTTAAGGAAAAATCTATTTAATAAAAGGTTGATGTCAACAATTTAATAAGTGTATTGGAGCTCTATATATGTACATTAAAATAGAAAGGAAATTTACCTACAAAAGGAATCCTGCCTGTGTCAATCAGATATCGGAAGCCATCATTTATATATCTACCTAACCGGGAACTAAATTCAAAACGGAAGGTTTTGGCATGCCCTTCATTATAACTCTGCCTACGGGTCGTCAAATATTACAACGTACGTTTGAGTGTTTACGAATTTGATTTTCAAATTAACACATTTAAGCTGAGCAAGGAAAAATAAGCAGCACGGTGGCGCGGCCGTGGCGGGTAGGTACCTAACGTTTGTTTGTCCATGTACGGCTGTGGTCGAGCCGGTCGCCGTCGGCCGGTCGGCCGGTCGGTTTGAAAAATAGTGTCTGCCGAACGTCTAGCGCGGCGGAGAGCGTGACTCACCTCCGACTGGATTCCGACCGAATACGGCGACTCGGGCCGCACCGATACATGCATCTGCTTTTAATATGCCCGTCTGAAATATCTGTGGGAACCATGTTTTTATTGCCATCCGTGAACGAACACTCATATCTTAGACACGTGTAAGAATGCTACGAGTATGGAGTATGAATCGTACGTCTTCATAGATGTACCGTGTAGTCTAAACAACTTAACGGATGTTAATCGAGGTCGATTCGATTCGTAATATATAGCTTTTGGAAAATGTTGCTGAAATTAACGGTTTTGACCTTTGAATAAATATTTTACCATAGAATGCCTGTCTGACGATTAACATTGACGATCATTAGTTCCACATGACTTGACTTCGCAAATATTATGATCGTATACATTATGATATTGATTCATTTCCATAAAAAGTCCACATTGCTTTGCTTTGCTTTCTCCATTCTGGATCGTCATCTAAGAAATCGTATTAAATATTGAACGTGTAATCACGCGTCAATATTTTTCGCGTCAGTAATTATGCTACGCGACAGCAATAGTGAATGACCTGGAAAAGGAATTCATTACATGCGGATCTCTGTTGCCAATCGATCCAATTACAAAAGACCAAATTGTATTGAAAGAGTTTCTTATAAATTTACAAACATTGACTGACCTTAGCGAAAGATAATGAAAATTCAAAATAAATGCAAGCATTGATGATGTGATAAAAATAATTAAGCTACACGAATGAAATATATATATATAGCCGACTTCATAATCACTGAAAAGAAAAAAAAATTAGATGAATGTTATTTAAATAGACTAATTATTTTGAAGTCGGCGCTCGATTTGTAATATTAGTTCGCTGCATAATCCTGCATCCTCGTTAGACAATGTTTACTGAATTTAGAAGTTGGTTAAAAAGAACTTGAATCTACTAAAATATAACCACAGTCGCATTTTAACCGTTGCATGGTCATTTTTAATTGACACAATTAAATTGCTCGCAATTAGCCGCAATATTATTGTGATAAATATGAAGCGAGTAACTTCGAACGCGATCTGTTAATGCAGATGGTTTTGTACGTTGCAATGAATACTGACCGTCTTACCTTTCGCCTTACATTTGTCACTGATAATTTTTAATGTCAAACAAATTGTGTTAAATGTACGAATATCGATAAAGCAACAATAAAGTTAAAGTACAAAAATGTAAATAAGTAGAATAAAAATACATACATGTTAGAATGTTTGGATATCTTTTACAGTATGTTTTAATTTATTTAATGAAATTGGGGAGCACAGATGAAGTTCACTTGAATTAAATTGTTAATGCCACCAATTGACATCTGTAACTAAGTTAACCAATAACCCGAATAGAATAAGAATACCATTCAATGTACCACAGATACAAAACTAATTATGGCGGTACTACTACTTATCTGCAATCAAAACCCAAAGAGTTTGAATTTAATTTACTTTTAAAATTGGCAATTTAAGGCCAGAATATTTATGCTTGATGTTTTTTATGACTTTCGTCGTGTCAGTCGGCAACAAAGTTACAAGTTGAGTGGCTTTAGCGGCCACATGTGTTTGCTCGGGATTGAATACGCAAATAAAGCAATTTGCGTTGCAAATCGCTTTACGTATCGCGTGCGATTAGCTAATGCGCGTATTAAACATCGCAAATTTAAACTCGCATGCGACGTAGAGGTACTTCTCGCACGTAAGGTTACTTTGTTGTCTGAATTACATAATTAATGCACTTATGAAGTCTCGGTAGATTTTTTTAACGTCTATTAAATAAGGCTAGGTATAAACGTAGCTATTTTTTAAGCGCGTACAAATCTGACCGTATCCGACCGGAATCTATGTAGTTTCCTTTTTAGATGTATGCCATAAATTAAAATTTACTTCTCGCTTGGTAAACTGAAAGTAACCAAGAAAAACTATTCAATTGTTATTATTATTAAATAATTTTCGAATCCGAAAGCAATGTAATTTGAAAAGCAAATAGTATAAGCATTTTATTAAACTCTTTATTTCACGGGTCCCGCGGTATCACCTGTGATTAAAATCCTACAATACAGATAAAACACCACGTTAATTAATCATTTTATTAACGAAATTCTATCATAATTTCTAATTTTAAATAGAAATAACTTTTGATTGAGTAAGTCGATTTTAATGAAATAAAAATTAAATGTTACTCCACGTTATGGGTCCTGAATATGTATATATTTAATGTCTTGAATTCAGTTCAGTACTTTTGCTTCGATCCGATTGTACACACAGACAAACAGACAAAATATAGTAATTGCTATTATTAGTTATTCTGAGCTCCCAAACTACTTGTTTTGAAAATATATATGATATATAAAGACGTGGATTTTTCATTTTTACTATATTTATAGATTAGTACATTTGTTTTTAGCTAGTAAAATAAGTATGAAAGATGTAATAGTTATAAGCGTAAATAACAAAATAATAGAATACCACCATGATTTCAGTTGTTTGATTGATTTTTTTTGTGTAAGAAGAGTAGCAAAAGAACATACATAGAAATTGGCATACATAAGTGGAGGAAAGACCTGTCCCCCCATCCTTAACGTAAGCGAAAAAAACAAAAAACGTTTTATATCTGTCAATCGTACACTTACAGAATTATGTTCTTTCTAATTGACTGAGATAGACGTTTAAAACGTTGGCTTTTTCAAAATAAAGTTTGAGGAAAATTTGACATTTTTTGTACATTTCCTTACCTTCGGACTCAAAGGAACCTGTAGCTACACTTTTAGGTATGGTAAGAGAATATAAGAGAAAATAATAATTTATAAAAATCAGCTTGACTGAAAATTATCGAATTGGTGTTGAAATTGTATGAGACAATTTATTCAAGTATACAAGTTTGTATAATTCTTATTTGGAATATAGATTAACATCTGGTAGCGTAACAGGTATGAGATAAGCTTAGTTTAATTCACGGTAGAGCAAATAGTAGATTAGGAGTGTGGTGTTCTTATTTATAGTCAAACATAAATTCTTCGGAATAGTGAAAGTAGAGCACCATAGATAATTGTCGGTTATGTTATTTCCTTCATAGCTTATATATACGTTTTTATAGTAAGAACAACAAAACAGATCATAAAGTTCGACTGGGGAGATATCATCGTCACCCATATAATCCCCCATGAAACAAATCTTGTGTTTCGGTTTAAGAGGTGCAGTTGCTGGCTACAAGCGAGGCGACAATATCACCTCACCAAATTGAGCAGCAATCCATCTACATACAACCTAACATACGAACTCATTCCTGTTTGATGTTGCATTTAAATGTTCTGTTGCATTTAAAGGTGGCCTACATGTCCGCTTGCTAGTCGTCTCGCATAAAAAGATATGTCAGAAATTATTGTTTTTCGACTATGCCAGAGGACCCTTATTTATGCCCTATTATAGTTATGTAGTAGAGCAGTGTAGTGTAGTTCGCTCTCGGCTTTCATGAAATATAGAGAGATCACTAAATACAACAGGAATTTTTATACGAATTTTAAATATTAAGCAATTTAAATATTGTAAAGATTGTTTAGTAGCTTTCTACTATTGATAGGCACGTTGTTTTCGGACACGCGTGTTTTACTTATAACATTAGATATAATTTTCTCATGAACCAGACTGAACAGTAACGCCGAGTACAGTTAGTATATTACAAGAATTTGTCTTACATAGCACACGTGTCTTGTAAGTGAAATAATTACGTCTAGACAACACATTGTAAGCCCATTAACTGAGCGACACTATTAATCAATTTAAATAATGAATACTAACGGTTATAGAAGTAACAAACAAACTTGCAGTCCACCTGTTTTAAATGAACTCTGCCGTTCAAGGACATCTCAACCAAAATCAAATAGATTTTACTATATGTACCGGGTACTCACGATTTTTAATTTTTGATTCCCGATATTTCGAACCAATTGCTTTGCTCGTGGTCACGGAGAAACTGCAGTTGCGTCGAGTCTTTATCAGTGGGTACTAAGAAAAGAATTTTCGGAACTCCACCCCTCGGAGAGTAAAATTGGAAATATAGACCAATAATAGAGCAACATGATTTGTAATATAATTTTTTTGCGAGTGAAAGCGTGTACCATACACACAACCGTACAGGTTTTCACGTGATTGTCTCGTCTGTAGCCGGGATCTGCTGGTCGGGGATGGAACGCGGCGGGCGGTGCAGCTCGGTGGCAGCACTGCGCGTGGGGCGGGCGGAGTGCTGCGCTGGCGGCGCCCGCGCCCCCGCAGCCTGGAGCCCCCGTGACCTTGACAGCGGCGAGATATTCTTTTACAAAGCGCTCTCTGGTGGAGTTCCGTGTACTGCTTGTGCTGGTAAGTCTGTCGATATTTTTCTTCTTGTCTACATACATACATTTATTATATACATTTTCAAAATAATAGGGATTAAGCTATGACAATTAGGATACGAACTATGGTCCTTTAGGCGTGTGCATGCGAGCTCTAGGCACTTATAAGAACTTCGTGTAGAAATCTCAGCCATTTTCATTAAAAAATTAAAATATTAAAATGAAAAAAATGTCTTCGAAAAGTCAACTATCGCGCTGGCGTTGCCAGGGGATTGAACCTCGGACCTCAGTGAGAAAGTCCGTGAGGTCTACAATAAGGCTGACTACTTCTATTGATTTCCTTTTTTATGTAAAAAGAACAGGAACCAAGTGCGAAGACCACTTCAAGTTGAGTTCTTGTTACGATCTACGAATATCCAGCACATCGTATCCAAGAGGTAGACAGGACACATAGAGTATAATGCATTGCTACTCCTGATAACTATAATTAACGAGTCGCCTATAGGGGTAACAGCATCCCCTGTCCATAGCAGATTATAAGGAAAGCAGTGATGCCTCCCCGGTCGAACCTTGAAGGTTTCATCACATTATCAACTTTACTATTTTAAGTACCAGCAATAGATGTCACTCAGTCAATAAAGTTGTACACATTGCTGATAGTGATTGTTTCAATAAAGATTTGGGTCGGTTCGTCGACCGATAGATATACAGAGAATATACAAAGATTTTGTTTGATGAAAATCTACATTGTTTTAGATAATTTGTATCAAGATAAAGTTGATTTTATGAATATACAATAAGATAAAAACTCCATTTATGAAATAACTTATTCAAACTTAAATTTGTATTCATTACTTAAATAAATTCAAATGGATTACGCTTTTGTAAGTATTATGGTAAATACTTTGTAATCTTGATAAAATATTACATCAATGTAATAATATGCTAATTGCCGAATAAGTTTAGATATTGTTTCGTATAATTTATTAAAACTACTATATATTAGAATTAAGTTCCTTAAGGCTTTCAATAATAAGTACACAGAACAAATTAATAGCTACATTTAATATTCAAAATTCCTTTCTTAGTGCACACTTTTACTCTATATCTTATAATATCTAGTATTGTTATGTGTTCTGTAATTGATTAGTAAGTAAATAAAAGAATGCCATTCTATCGTATTAGGCATTCCCTGTATTAATAGCTGTGATAAAAGAAAGAAAATAAAAGAAAAAGAAATATCCTTACTATTACATAAAATTGAACCGTTGTCCGTTAGCCAGTTTGTTTGTATTTCTTTAACACGAAAAGTACTAAATCTAATTTCTCACAAATATTGGACACACAGCCAGCACCTTTGGTTTTGTTATAGGCTATGTACATTCAGTATATTATATTGAAACAGCAACGACCAACAAGTGAGGATTTTATTTTTTTATTGTGAAAGAGTAAGAAACGGACATGCAGGCCACCCGATGGTAAGTGGTCACTGCAGCCCATGGACAACCACGTCCAATCTCAAATAGAACAGAGGTTCTATTTAAGGATGGACGCGGATGCGTTCCTACTCTTGAGGACTAAGATGGTCGCCTCCAATAATGTGTATCCGGCAACCACACCTCCCCAACCGAAACACAATACGTGAAGAACATGTTGCTTTACGGCGGGTTATGAGGGTGGCGGTGGTACTGCCCCGGGCGAGCTCGAACAGCTCTACCACCTTTAAATAATCACCAGTTTACACAATATTTAGCATATTAAATATAGCAAATATAAAAAACTATACCTTTAGTTACGCTTATATTTCGTGAGAACAACTGCACAAAAATTTTCAAAAAAGAAATGTCTTGTGGGGAAATACCTATGCCCAACAGTGGGACATTAAAATCGTTCTGGCACATACATGGGATTTAAAAATCGGGACCTAAAAATAGTATATACTAACGACCCGGTCTAAGTTTGCTTGGGTAATAGAGTTTATATTTACATGCATTATTTTTCTTTCATACATGCATCCAGTCATTACCTAAATGTAAAAAGTAACAATTAGAAATATTTATATCGAACGTCGACTGAATTACTATATTGAATTTAACTATTTAATTTCTCGTCCAATTTAAAAAAAGAACGTAACCTATTGTGCATCAAAACCTTCCTCAAAAATCACTCTATCCCTTGTTAAAAACTGTGAGAAGATTCGTCCAGCATTTTTGAGTTTATCGCGAACAGACAGACAGACGCGACGGGGGACTATTTTATTATAATTAGAGATAAGTGGACATAAATATAGTTATTATTACGATGTATAAATAAAATAGGGATTGTTATTCTCACAGCCAAATAGTGTCGGTGTTCAAACATGACACAAGGAAGGTCTTGCACCTACATTGCATTCTAGTATAACATTAACGATCGATGTTGAACGAGACAAATCTTCAAACATGATTTTAAAATATCTGAAGCTCTTGTTTCAGCAATGACTAAAATATCTTGATAAAAATGAGTTGGTTTTTGACATCGTAACTATAAAAATCTATTTTAATGAAGGGAAATAAACATAGGGAGATAAGGATAGGGTAACATTGTCATAATTTAGACGTCCATTCTTGGTAGCTAGGTAGTTTAAATCTTATTTCTCATACTTATGGTGCAATACTTTCGCGAGCACATCGTTTTACGAAGTAATTCTTACGAAGAATATATGATCCTATCACAGTGATCACACTTACACATTGGAAAAATCTACATAAATACTACAATACACTTAAACATCTACAATAAAATATTACAATAATAATAAATAAAATATAGATAACCAAAAATTGTCATATGTGTTTTTTTCAAATAGCTACCTGCAAATCCCTACTTGATCATAGCGAGATCTCAAGATATGCCCGAAACTTAAGAGGAACAGTAATAAATATAAGATGTAAAAATATATATATATTTTGCAATTTTTCCGTTTGATAAAAATCTAGCAAAGATATGTTTTTATATTATTAGAGAAATCAACAAGATAACATCAAAACAATTTTTTATTGCTGCTATTAGCCAGTTTTAGGTCTGGTGGTAATACCATCAGAGTTAAAACTCTGTGCGTTATTTTGATGACACTATAGTTATTGTTTACTATTCTAAGTCAATATTACGAAATTTAATAAATTTTTTATCCCCCATTTTACCCCACCAAGAGGGGAGTGAATATTCAAAATTTCTTTCTTAGTGCACACTTTTACTCTATAACTTATAAAATTTGAATATTCTATGTTTGGCGATTTTGGCTGTGCATTGATTTCTGTTTCTGTCATCTTACTCTTTTATATATAGATGCCTATAGACTATTGACGCACATTTGCATCAATTGTCCCTATTCTAAAGCAAAATATTAATGTAGATAAATATGAAAAATAAGAGGGTATCGTAAAATAATTTAGCTTCTTACCTACAAACGTGGTTAGTAACCGAACTTGGATCAGCGACACACACGTCGTAATTCGTACAAATTCATTCAAACAGTCGAGCCTCACATACAGTTGCGAGAATCCTGTTGATTTACAGTCGCTTCGTCCATGCTAATGAAACAGGTGCCTATCAAGTGCTGATTTGCAAATCCACTGCGGATGGAGCAAATCTTACACATCGAGGTCTCGACCACGCCATTAATGTGTTCCTATTTCAATATTCAAAAGCCAGTCATTCTACATGCCCAGTTTATTTAATTACATGCTGAATTATTTATAAACAACTGGAAATAAAGTTTGTAGGCTGTACGCGGCTCTTGCTTCGATGTAAATATTAGTTATAGATGGTATATCAACTGTTATCTGCATTTTCAGGTCAACGTTAATTTAAATGAAATTATATTAAATTGAGATTTAGCTATTTTAGCTTTGGCAAGTAACAGGGAATTGATTTATTTGCGCTAATGTTTCGTTCTGCTTACTAATATTTTAAGTAAATTCTCAGGGACATCTTAATCTAGAACTGCATAAGGAATAGTCGATTTCCAACTATTTATTAAAACTAGAAAGGAACGTGCAAACAATTTTATTTTTAAACAGGTTTATTTAGCTTAGCCTGTTTGTTGTTTGTTTAGGTAAGATTAACTAGTTTATATTTGTATAATTCTTATATTGATTATTTTTTTGTTATAATTATTTATTTCTTGTTTACTGCATAGATATTTAGAACAACTAGAACTCTTCTATTCCTTGCTCTGTGAAGGAACTTTGGATAATCCTTCTAGTTCATTAGAACATTAAGTTGCATTACCCATTTCCAATTCTGTTTCAAAAAACAAAAAATTAAACTTAAAGTTATCCAGTTACAAGATACTTTTGTATCTAGTAAGGCAATGAAGTGATCAAGATCTTCCGTCAACAGAGTCGTGTGCAGGCGTGTCGTGCGGCGCGGGCCGGCGGTGCGTTGTACGTGGCGGGCGGGCACGCTGCGTGTGCGCGGCGGCGTGTCGGCGTGCCGGCCCCGTGTGCGGCAGCGACGGCAAGACGTACCGCTCGCTGTGTCGCCTCAGACGACGCGCGTGCCGCCGCCCCGCCAAGCACCTGTCGCTCGATTACCCCGGACCTTGCCGAGGTACGTGTTTTTAATTAATAAACATTTTAGGAATTGCTATATCTCAATCACATTCGCATGTAACGTCTCCCTCCTACTGAAGTCCTGCCTTAGATCGTATGTAACTGCGTCGTTACCTGCTAGGCTGAAATGGTTGCCTCGCTTGTACCCGATAACAGTACCAGTTGCACCGAATACATTAATGTAAAAAATGTACGTATATTCAACTACCTGCAAAGCAGCGAATTCATCCAGTCAACATTTTTGTTTATAGTATATACAGTCATCGTCTTTTTAAAACGGCACTTCACTTATTGAACATTGATAGTCATTCAACAAGTCTTCTGCTCTTGCACCCATCTCATTATCTCCCATTGACATCTATAATCAACGGTAAAAAAAATTGGAACCTCATCTATGCCACTGAATTACTTACTTTCGTGAACGTTTCTAATAATTATATCTACTTGACCTCTCTTTGGAACCAGAACACGACGGCGCTTAATATTTCATTAAAATCAGAAAAAGGTAAAGGCCCAGATTAACGTTAGGTTAACCTGCAGCTCTACCCGTGAAATATAATCTAAGATGCTTGCTATGCACTGCGTAATAATAGGCAATTATAAAAATATTGTTTAAAAAGGTATTTAAACTAATTATAATTACTTTTGGTTATTGGTCAATTGTAACATAATATAGCGTGGTTATAAATAATCTAAGTAAGAATAACCACGAAGGCTTCAATTACCTTCAAATTTCAAATAGTTTCTAGTCCACAAAGTGCTACTTTACACGATAAAGCCGTGACACGACTGATGCCATCTCATATAACCGTGCTCTCCAAAGCATGACTCTGATTGATTAATAAAACTGCACCGCGAAAACCGCAACCGCACTAATCTCGGATCCATTGCACGCGCAGCTGTATGCTCGGGAAATAGATATGATGTTACATTATACTGCTAATCATTAAAGTGAATCGTTTTATTTTAGAAACTAATGAAATATCTAGCGTTAATGTATAGTGATCGATGGTAATAAACTGGGGTTAATAGTCACGTGTTTTTCTCTTCCCGCATCCTTTATCATTTTAAACTTATTGCTGCCCCATTTTTGCACTAGGCTCATCTAAAATTAATAATAGATATGACATAAACTTTTAAGCGCCTAGGTATCCTTAAGACGTTTCCTTTCATAGTTAAAGCAATTGATAAGTATTCTAATATACACATAAGTTTCGTTATGTGTCTACTAGAAATAAATATTGAGTACGAATTGCGTACCAAAGATTCGGAATCACGGGCCTCGTGTAAAAGGACAGAATTATTACTTCCAAGCATTCACTGCTACTATTATGCTATACTATATAATATACAGCATATTGTAGCTGTACTTGATGTCATTATGATTATGTCTCATTTGTTGTTATATTTAAGAAACGTTACTTTTTTCATATACAAAACGCAACCTTAAATAACCATAGCGATATTTATCAAATAACTATATCGCCTTTTAAAATACTTTCGTTTTTAAATATCCTCAGAATTTCGGATAAAAACAAATATTGGTATCAGAGTACTAAATAACAACAAAAAAGTAGAGTAGAATACCTACGTGACGGATGTTTCGTTGTTGAGTCGACTTTACTCACGCATATGTCGTGATTCGTGCCAATGTAACACTTTCCCTGCAGCGTCCATCACTGCTGTGTATTGCGCTGCGCAACGCACTTGCGGGTACACACCGGTGTTGTACGAAGAAATCTGTATGGGTTACGGTCAAAAAAAAGTGCTGCATCTGTTTTGACGCAACAAGATTGCACCTCTGTATCATTTATAGATGCACAGATGTAATGTCCGCTACGTCTGTGCATCCATAAATGATACACAGATGCAATACAATATTTGTGTGAATTGTGCGCATTTTCAGTCTATAAGAATAAGCTCCAGGTTAGACCCGCCTTCCAGAACAGTTACCCTATCTAATATATGGGCACTGCAGTCAAACTGTTAAGTCATACGTCACATGCATAGCATAATACAAGTTGAACTGTTACACCTTTCCTCATACCGTCAGTGACCAGAATCATTAATAGAAGCATTCGGAACACGTAAACACTTCAACACTTTCTAAACTCTCCATTACGTAAGCAATGCCCCCCAAATCTTCAATTACCACTTTCAAGAAGTTTGTTTAACATGACCTTGCTCGATGAAATAATTGTGATAGAATTGATTACAGATATTGTTTACAATAACAAGTGTTGTTATTTGTCGTTGTACATAATGGTTGTTGTAAACTTTCTCAATACCTTTTGCATAATTAGTCACTAAATAAAGGTTTAAAGGTAGTAGAGCCGTTAGAGCTCGCCCGGAGCGGCACCACCGCCACCCTGATAACCCGCCGTAAAGCAACACGTTCTTCATGTATTGTGTTTCAGTTGGGGAGGTGTGGTTGCCGGATACACATTAT
>DWON01001008.1:0-27129 GCA_018251015.1 Phocides pigmalion okeechobee | reverse complement strand
TACTCTTGAGGACTAAGATAGTCGCCTCCAATAATGTGTATCCGGCAACCACACCTTCCCAACCGAAACACAATACATGAAGGACATGTTGCTTTACGGCGGGTCATGAGGGTGGTGGTGGTGCCGCTCCGGGCGAGCTCCATCGGCTCTACCACCTTTAGAAGTTTTATGTGTCCTTACATTAATTTTTTAGCATTTATGTACTGTTTCTTTGCATAGTATTCGATGTGAATAAACGGGCAGAGATTGAAACTAAAAAGAGAAGTTGCAAAATAACTTAAATATAGGTATAGATAAGTACATATATTATGCATGTTTTCATCCGCTCCACTTCCGTTTCTTTACGAGGCTTTAGAGGAAACATCACGACAGTTCCGTCGTCGGCGGACATCATTATCACTACACTCATTATCCGTCTCTCGGAACACTGCAACTTTTTATCTCGACATCATGTAACGCAGCACAATTGTAAGCATTTTGTAGAGAAAATTTTAGTGGTGTCAGCCGCGTGTAACTTTCTTTTCCATTTTGCTATAAGGAAGTTTTACAAATACGCCTTTTTCTAGCATTAATTTTGAGTCGTCCATAGAACCGATAACTATTGACAGAAAAGAATTCTCAAATGTACAAAAAGCCAAGGCAGAAGGAACGGGAGACTACTGACTTCAAAAGAACATGACCCGTTGGAATGACGTCACGTTGGGAAGGCCTATGTCTAGCAATAAACCTCGAAAACCTGTTGGATAATTAGAAAATACAAAAAAAGGTGCAATGTCAGAGATTTTTGTGGACATCTCAAATTATGGAAATTCTTTATCGCGTTTTATGTACCATGTAATGCTGTACGGCTGCCTAGGTAGAGTAGCTCGATAGCTTGGAAAGGTTCTTGTCAAATTAGGGAAGGTCAGCGTGACCTCTGACCAGTGGATAAATGCACTGAGTTCGATCTAAATGTGGCATCGAGTAGCCACGAAGAGAGAGTAAACACGAGCAACTTAAAATGTATTTTTGATTTTGTTCTCTATTCAAAAGGTATCTAGATATTATAGCAAAGTCTACACACCGTTGTACACGTATAAATATCTTTATTTACATAAAAATAGTACATGTTATCTCAGTATTTTTGGTCTAAAGTTGAGAAATATATATGTATACTACCAACACGTGTTTCGCATAAAAATGGCACATCACCAGGAAAGTAGTCTTCGATTCGACGATTGATTGGTGTATTAGAATTCTGCGCTACATAGCGGCAATATTAAACATCGAAAGCTTATCGGTATGTTTCTCATAAGGTTTCTCGCTCAGTTTAGGCAACTGATGAATCGTAACAAGAACGAATCTATTACTATATAAATATTATGTTCTTGTTATTGTGAAATTGTGGTTGCCTTAATAAGTAGAAATTAATCCACGTGTAATCCTTGTAGATCAACCGCTTCACAACGATAGAGATATTTACATGGATATTTTTTTATTAATAACAAAACTATTATTAAAAAGAAAACAATAAAAAGATGTACTCGTATGTCTTTATTTATTTAACTATTATTTAAACATGATGTAGTTTCTTTTATTACTTCTCTTATCAATTTTTTACAGTTTGAAATCTGTTTCCTCTCTTATTATTATTTTTCCGCAATTATCTTGCCAAATAAATAAATAGATTTGCATTTTTCTTAATTTACCTTTGCTTAAAATATGAGGATAATTATATTCAAATTATACTTATTATTACAAGAAAGTCCATGTCCTTTCCATCATTCATAATAAAATAAATAAAATTAATATTTTGTCTTAAATAAAAATTCCTTCCATAGTATTAATCGCCCAGAAAAGAATCCAGTCGAACGATCCGTCAGCTAGGCGACTGTCGCAAACGGTAAAATCTCGCTTTGCTGGGTCGAAATCAATTATTAAAATCCGCTGTAATGGCCTCTTGGAACATGCAGCCTGGAATTCGAGGCTAGAAATAAAGTCATGAATTTTTCAAAAGCGTTTAGGCAACACGTACACACGTTCTACTTTTTCGGGTAGAGTTTGAATAAGTCAAAATTTTCTCGTACCTGCATTACTTTAACCGTCGACTGCGGATTTAAATTTTATATTATTTGTATAAAATAATAAATTTTGAAGAATGTTCTCGACACTTTCAGCAAAGACTTTTTATGCCATGGACATGTACAAAAGCAACTACGCTAATTTCCACATTTAGTACAAAATTCCAAATTACTTTTAAGAGTTTTTGTCTTGCCGGATATCAAATCCGAAAATTTTACTATGATAGACCACACTACAACGCGATTCGTTATAAAATATGAGGGACAAAAAATAATAACACACGATAGGTACTTGTAGTTTTTCATAGAAGAAGATAACGAATAAAAACGGCCAAAATATTTCTTGGTTAAAAGCAGGATGCCGTTTGAACCGGTTTCGTCATAAATGACGCGGCGAACAGCCTCCTTGCATAAGAATAATAAACAACTTGATCTTGATCTTTGACGAGTACGACAGATTCAGTTTATTAGTACTCGGGTAAACCTTGTTATGTGAACTTACGACTGCAAAATTATGTATGTCATACTGCTAAACATGGATCGGCTTCTAGATCAACAGAATTTCCAATATAGATTAGTGGAGATAGGGTTTAAAATTTACCATACGACCATTTATATGGATAAATTTCATCACTAGCTGTCAACCATCCATTTACCGACTACAACCGAAGTTGCTCAACTTTGTTAATCAATTTTATTTTCCAAATCCGCGGAGTTGTTCGATTTTTTTTCTTGGTACAGAAGTTAGCATGCACATCTGCAAGCTTTACATCTCTATGTTAATATGTAAGTACCTGCATCTTAATTACGTATTAAATATTTCAACAATTACTGCCGAATGTCCTCGCATAGATGTGTTTCGTGAGAATCGAGACTTACGAGATAATTACAGAATAGTTATTCTTACGTGTTTATCACACACCACACCTAGTATTGTAAAATATTATATTTCTATGACATATTTTAATGCTATTAAATTGGTAAGTATCCCTACCAATTAAGGTATTTCGTACCACAGATCAAAATTACAAATTCATATACCTATTTGGACCTACAAACACGTCGGCCACCTGTAAGGCTATAACGTTAGATATTCTCTTATCAAATGTCGAAGTTGGGAATAATTTGTACGATAATATCGACGGTACATGTGACCGGTCCACGTCCGTATCTGAGGTTGCTACCGGAGCAAGATTCAGCCATCAAATATTCACGTGTGGAGGTATGGTTGCCGTTTTACTGCCTCCACTCCCCTCGCGACACCCCTCCGCGGCGCACCCCCGCCTGGAACAACTGAATGTGCTAAAATCAATAACCGACTGTTGTTTGACAGTAGAATAATTCTAAATATTTGTGATTAATTCCAAACATTACAGTAGACCTTGTGCAAATTCAAAAGCACCGCCAGTTCTGCGTTAAAATAATAGCGTCTCGTTATAGAACTAATAATAACGAATAGGTCTAAAGATTAAATATATGTGCTTACCTTTTTTGTAATTTCCAGGATTATTATCAAGTATAATTTTATCTAAACATAACGATTGTGGTAAAATCTGTATTTTTTTAAATCTACACATAGAACACAACAATAAAGAAATTATAAAATAGGCATCTCCCAAGTTTTCTTAGTTCATGGAACATGATGCTAAGAAAAACATTCTTACAAACTTGGTATCGAATTCCTAATCTATCTTACTTTTCTGTAAATTATTTTTTAAATAAATATTTATGTTGACTGCACCGTACCAGTTTTGGGCGCTATTCGCTCGAGTATTCAAACGGGATGAAAGGTATCGTTTGCAAAAAAGATTATTGAAAATGCGTCATGAAAATAAATTAATATCTCAATACGTATTGAGTGCTTGGATATATTTCATTCCCTGAATTTTTATAAGTGAGATTTATATTGCGACGGCAAACGACATTACGCTTTGTAATGCCCCAATCTCCCCTCTCCGTTATTGCACTCTCCTCTTTATTTATTTTCTCGTATGTATATTGTATATAATATTATTGTGTGTAATATTTTAATGTATTTTCTTCATAATTATTAATAATGTGCGCGATATCCGCGGATATCCAAAGTAGAAAGAAGATTTATATCCTTATCCATATGAAACCATAAAGTTGCGTGATATGGTTATTCAATTCGATGTCCGTATCGATATTGGCCGATTTAGACACCAATATACATTTTAAAAAATTCGGTACCGATTTCACTATTTTGCGTCTCCTAGGCGTTACGTCACAACCATAACAATTTTTTTTACCTACATGTATCGATGGGATAATATATTATTTAGTGCAATAAACATGGACCCTCGCACAAAACGCATTCACAAGCGAACGTGTCCTATAATGCCCCTACCGGAAATGAGGCCAAAATAGCCGTACTACCTTCTTCTTAGAGAATTAGGGTCACTACGAGTCTCCGATCGACCGTTTATATTGACCCATCTTTTTAATGCTTGAAGTTTAATTCGACCCACTTCGGTAAAGCGATTAACTCGTAGCTATGCATAAATTCATACAGATTATTATTGAATATTAAGAACGCATTAGTAAATATGGTTCTAAAGATTGCATAAGTCTTTTTAAAATGATTTAATACCTTGTTTGTCATCTCAATATTATCTCATTACTGAAGGCAAATCTCGGAAAACATTTACTTAATTCATATAGAAATTTTAAAATTCATTTAAGTATATTTGACAAAAACAGTTACGGGGAGAAATATCTATTAATCAGTGGAGAAAAAGGGATTTCCAAGAAGGGTAAGTAAGTAAATATTTGCCAAGAGCGCTTCGTACGGCGGATAGATCATATTGTCTAAGTAAACGAATAAAACATACTAACGTGCCAGTCTATTTAAACGCTTTAAAGTGCATTGTACAAATATTTAAGTGAGCATTAACATGAATAGAACAATTAATTTTTGCTCTAATTATATGTTTTAGGAATATTATAAGAACCGATATATTTTTCTAGGAGTTTAAAAACTGAAGCAATATTTTATTCAAAATTGGATTTCAAATTTGAGGATAGATAAAAATATAATGAGAAGTTCACAATTCAACATTTGATTTACATAAGAACAACAGTTCGCTGGTACCATCGCCTCCCTCAAAATACCCGACTAGTTGCCGACTAAACTGACTAGCAAGCGACCTTCTCAATCGTCAGCAAGACATGTCCATGGACTGCAGAAACCATTTAATATCAAATGACATGCACGCTCGTTTGCCTCTTTTACAACATAAGGAAATAATGAGGAACTCCTAACTTTGTCGCTATCTATACACTGAATAACACTGATTGGTCCATACCTGATACACGTTTACATTTTGGCAACTGAATACTCATAAAATTACAATTTGATGAATATAAATAATAGTTTAAAAAAATATTCAGGTTTCATTATTTTTTCATATTATTGCATTGTCATCGGTCCTTGATACGTGTGCAAAGTTTCAAATAATCAGACACCTGGAAATTGGTGAAAATTAAGCTCAAAGAATCCGTTACATACATACATACATACATACAACCCAAGCTAATAAAAGCGTGTTAATAAATCAGTAATATAGTAAACTTTATAGTATAACCATAAGCCGCTTTGTCCCTTAAATATAAGAACGCCTGCTATGAACTATAAAACAAAAGTAATTTGACAAATGTATTTTAAAATTGAGATTATTTTAAGCACTATGACGATTGTTCACTGCTAGGTTCCAAGACAATACAGTGTGATTATGAATAACCAACGTCGAGACTAGATATATGTATCCTCTGTGCATAATATATGTGAACAGAGTAACAAATAAATACACGGACAATGTTTTACTTATATACATCTTAATATATAAAAATGAATGTTTGTCTGTATGTCCTTTATAGAATCGTGAACTATGCATTTGATCATGTGATGATATTTAGCAAAGTTGTTTTGCATGAGACCACGAAGGTTTCTGAGTTGGTACACCCAATTTGCGGCAGATGGCGCCACTGTCATTCCAATGAATTTCATATATTGAAGTGCCAGTTCATGCTGATTTGAATTGACACGAAAACAGCGAACGAATGACGACGTTTCGAGGTAAAATAAACGCGGACGAAGTCGCGGGCACAGCTAGTATATTATAATTCACAGTATTCCATCATATTTACATTTCCGTACAAGTTAACCCTTTCCGTGTCGCGTACAACACTGCTGAGTATCGCGCGACGCAACGCGCTTGCGGCTTGTACACACCTGTGTTGTACGTACTAATCTGTATGGATTACGTGTGAACAAAAGTGCTGTGTTTTATGACCCAGAGCATACATTACGTCTATGTTCAGAGATGATACACACATGCTAAAAATACAATCTTTAGATAAATTGTCGGCGTATCTTCAGAAGAAATATGCTCCAGTTTAGTGTCGCCTCCCACAACGCTGAACCTATCTAATGAGCGCCGCAATCATAATGTTCAAAATAGTATTAAAATATATCATTGGATTAGATCTATAAAGATTTGAAGTATCAATACGGACCAGTTTCATATTATCTTTTAATTAATATGTTAAATTTTGAATTTCATGACACAATTGTCACGTGACTGCTTTGTTTATTTACCTAATAAAATAATTACCTTACCAATAAAAATGTAGTTAACCTACTTTGTTTTCATATTTATTTTGTACGGGATTTCAATTTTTCCTGACCCGAAAGTCGACCCGAAATCCCGCAAAAGAGGCCCTAGAAGATGGTTAGGTTAGAACCCTCGACCTAAAGGGTTCGTGAACCCCTACAGACCGAGCCGGCACTAAAGCGACTATACAACAACGCCGTCCCTTTAAGTACGCTGCTTAAAAAATCTCGTCCGCGTGATTCAGAAAATGGAAGAGCGCCATCTAACGGCATACTTAAACAATAGTATGACAAATGTATTGTCTCGCTCCGAGAGCCTGTTAAGTGTAAATATATGGCAAAGCTTTTTTGTTCGTGACGACAAAAAATTTTTGCATTACCTTCGTGCTCCTCCACTCTTAAAGTTTATTTTCGAACTATATAGCTGTTTGAAAAATCTTTTTTATTATAAAACTGTAATGAATCTCTCTGACTGTATTTACGTTGAATATGTTTTTTGAAAAAATCACATTTACCGCTTTTAGCGGCCTATTTTAGATGCAAGGAAATGTTGAAAACAATGTTTCTTAATTTGGGGGTTATTTAAAAATAATTAATTAGACTCTCATGCATCTGTTACAGTTTACAAGTTTTACAAATAAAAAGCAACAGAAATGTTTAATTAAAAACAAGTTTCGTTCTTTTCAAAGGAAGTCACAAAACCGGAAAGTGACAAAAATCTTGTTTAATTAAAAAAAATGCAAACTTTTTTATTTTTAATACGTATTTTTACATTATCTTACCTTACAAAGATACGAATAAACAATGCTTCACATATACGTCTTATTTATTAATAACAATCGATTTCTATGAAAACTATTATCAGTTATACTTGCACGCCGATAAACTATATAAATTTATCAAGGTTTAAATTATCTTGTATGTCGTTCTTTTGACCGTATCAGGTATCGGATTCCCGCGATTAGTAGGGTTGTTCAGGACGGATGGGGTTTGTGGTCTCACGCGACCCCTTGCAACAGCACGCAGGATATTGTTACGTCATACCACATCCCCGTCCGCATTATTGTACCTTACTGGATCTTTTACTTTTTTGTGCAAGTTGTATTTCCTATTTAATTGTTGTCGTACCTACTGCTGTCATAAATCTCATTTAATTTACATTTAGGTACTTGATTTGGACAAAAATATACTCTTATCAGTAATAGCAATATCGTTCACAATTTAAATTTGTGTCTTGTTTATTTAAATATTAATAACCGTGTGATCAAATTTGAAAAAAATTACACATTTTTTTTCTAAGTCTAGTTATATACTACATACAGATTTTATTCTCTAAAATAAAAAACAGATCCTCAAAATAAACTCTGAGGCATAAACCTAGTTTTTCAAAATGAAATAGCCTCGTATTTCTAGCAATTCAAACGAGATTTTTGTCGAATTGATTTTTGTGTGAAACTTTTGGGTTCGTTAAAAACTGTAGCCGCTTTTGTGTGGGCAAATTTCTTTATTTCTATACCATGTGTAAAAAAGCAGTCAAGTGCATGTCAGATCACCCTCAATGGAAAGTTTCGGGAATTGCGACGAACGTTCGCGGTATATATTCACGTTATAGTATGCACAATTTTCATTTTTATCAGCGGCAAAAATAACTTGGAAAGTAACGTGAATAACAAAAATGATTTCAGTTATTGGTTAATTGAAAATTACGTGTAACCCTAAAATGTTTCATATTTCAAATTCTAAACATCTTTTTTAGGATTTACAGTCTCAAAATCAACTTACAGATCTACATATTTGTAACTTTTGATACGCTTCATATATACTTATTTCGTTTTTTTTTGTAATTTCACTGTACTGCATAAAATTGCCGTTACATCGACAAAGATAGACATGTTGAAATTTTGATTTTTTTTAGCCTTTTGCTTTCGGAAGCCCAAAAAAGAGTATTTCAACGGAACAGATTCATTTTTTGACAAATTATCCCTTTACCAAAAATATTTACAAGTAACATCAACCATCAACAAAAATACGAACCGTAGAAAGCCGTACACTAACTTCGCTGCGATTCGTGAGAGCCAATTTCAAAAGAAGCAAATGACCAATTTTCAAGATGAAATTTATGGACTTATCAAACTTCCTCGAAACTTAGCCCGCTTTGTCACAAATCGAAAACGACAAAGGAAATGCAATATTTTTCTATCGTTGTCTGCTAATAATCATTTTAACTTTTATAAATACTGTTTGGAGCAGATAATAAATGAAATCATATAATTTCATTAATCGTTTAAGGAGTTCGTGACATATACAGGCTTCTAAATGATAAATCTGTTAAAGTATGTAAATGATTACATCTATATACACGATTAAATCTATTGATAAATTGATAGATATTGAAATATACTAAGTATACTAAGGTATATTTCCATATCTATCTCCATTTATCAATAGATCGTATATATGAATATAATCATTTATATACTTTAACTGATTGAACTAAGGTCCAAAGGATTTCTTGATTACAATGTAGTACAATGATTACAAAACATTAACATTCGCTCAAAAGCTTTGCGAGAAGATGTTGCTACACATTAGTTGGATTTAATCATCGCAGGCGCTTATAAATTATAACACCATTTAGCGTAGAGAAAAACCTTTTACAATAACAAAGGTATAATAGGGAATGGATTCTATTTTGGCGCAACTCGGACGGTATCTGACAGTTATTTAAACCCTCTCCCTTCTTTTCAAATCCCTATTTGTAATAATAAAATTTCGATATTCCATCACGCTGCTTAAGTGGCTTCCCCGTTTATGGTTTATTAAAACTACCCACAGAAATGGTCTGAAAATGAAACAACTGTCGTCTATCAATGACGACCAGTACCAATTACTTAACCTGTTCTCCAAAGAATAGAAGCGCCCGTAAATTTGCTATTTGCTGTCACGCATCAAACCCTTATCCGCATCCGATGTGTGTACCATAGTCGATAATTTATAATCTATACAAGCCAGCTATGTGCGCTTCAATCCCATGTACCAGAACAGTATTGACATTACAAAATATAGTAGGTAAATCAAGGTTTTAAATAGATAAGCAAGTAGACCGGCGTTTGTCCGGATGCGTGGTTCCTGCCGCTCTCCGGCATTGAGTAAATATGTCGGTCGCTCTCTCATTTCCTTGCTTTTTGCACAGATAACACTAAATTGTAACCCAAAACATTATTAAATTAAACACAATTAACAGAACTATCGCCAAAATATTTTTATTATTCCTCAAACTCTTTTTTCATTTTCAAGTGCCCTGTTTTTAATATACCTACGCGTATTGTATACCCAACAAATAAGACGAAAGCAACAAAATGTCATATGTAAAAAATATTAAATAGATATAGCTAAGACTAGCTAAGACTGCTAAAAAAATAGATAATTCCTTTTTCTGGGAAAGTGGAGTCCCAGAGACAGTATTGACGTTTGAAATAAGCCAAGTTTTAATTTTGTAAGCGATTGATCCAAAGTGGTTTGCTAGGAAATGCGATTCCTGTCAGTTCTGGAACTAAACAAATATTCCGATCGCTCTCTCCTTTCCTTCCTTCTTACCGCTATTTGCACTGATAAAACTGAAATTCGGCTTGATTTAATTTCGACAAGAAAAGTTTAAGATAACTTGCTGCGCCAAGTTCTTTACATACCCCAAATATTCGAGCTCACCGATGTTCAATAATTTGTTTAGTTCGTTTTCACGTGAAAATTTTAATGAAGCCGAAGTTGTAGGTTATAATCCAATATGTTAAGTAAACCTCTTAATTCCAACATTTTAATTCATTTCTCTCAAAGCTTATGGCGAAGTTTGAAGGAAAAGTAATTAAAAACTTCAGAAAAATCTTTACTTTTCTTGCGCTTGGAAAACACTTACGTCTCATGGTGCTTTTGAAATTCACCTATAACTAGGTTTAAAAATAAGAGAGGAAAATTTTGTCAAAAAGTGAAATTCCACCATTTGAGGGCATTTTTAAGGGAGGATTGATAATTTACATATGTATAATTGCGACCTCGTTTGGACCATAAAACGATTAATTGACAGAGTCCAACTCAAGACATTTACCGTGAAAAGATACATTACATAAATTTTGTATGCAGTTCGAATGTCTGTCTTCCATTACCATCGTCAATCCATCTCAATGGTACTCTAATATTGCATTGTCATTGGAATAACAAAATATTATCAAGTTACATAATTATACACTATTTAAAACTGAACGTTAAACCGTTCTGTATATTTTATTACATAAACAGACATTACTCGAAGAGTGTTAAAAATAATTATATCCTTTGAAATATCAATGGGAAATTACTTAACCAAAAAGTAGAAAGGTAGCAAAGACATTTTCAGTAAAATTTTATGATTAAGAATAACTAAGATAACTCATTCAAGTTGCAAAGAATAATACGCATTATTGTGAAAAACGTTACATTTGCGTTCTGATTGTATGAAATTCTTTGTAACCTCATTTTACGCTCCAAAGAGGAAAACGAATAACCGTAAATAACGTTTATTTATAGCGAAAAGTATCTGACCTAAATTATGTTCTTTATGTACAATTTAGCACAATCGTTTTTTGCCACTGATCGCTCGCTACTTCACTCACGTGAAAATCTGAAATATTGCAACGTCTTTATATTAAAAAAGAGTTACAAGTCATGTAAAGGAAAAGCTTGCGCTCGCTCCAGGTTTTTCATTGTCATATATTTATTTATTTGGAAAGCGAGCGCAAGTTATACATAAAACAATATAAGTATATAAGAGGACTTAGTACCCTGAGAGAGACGTATACCAAACAACGGGAAGAGAAGATGTTAAACGATTGATGATCGTAGAACAAATAGTGATTCGATTATCAATCAGTGACGAAGCTCTTGCCGTATAGCAAGTGTTAATTGCAGTTGTGTTCTCGTGAAAAACATATAGTATATACAGTAATGTGTATATATATATATATTTTATTGCGTAAGAGTAAGAAACGGGCATGCAGGCCACCTGGTATTAAGTGGTCACTGGAGCCCATGGACAACCAGTCCACGTCCAATCTCAAATAGAACAGAAGTTCTATTTAAGGATGGACGCGAATGCGTTCCTACTCCTGAGGACTAAGATGGTCGCCTCTAATAATGTGTATCCGGTAACCACACCTCCCCAACCGAAACACAATACATGAAGAACATATAGCTTTACGGCAGGTTATGAGGGTGGCGGTGGTACCGCCCCGGAGGAGCTCTAACGGCCCTACCACCTTTTTATACACATACACGTGGCGTTCCAAGTTAGTTCTCAGCGGTAGCCACGCATCGGTTACTGATCTCAGTTAGGGCTTTAATACTATCTAGGGTTTATTACAGATCTCCAAGTGAACTTCGATGACCATTACGATCGAGTGGATAAGCTCGTCCGTGCTATAAAAAGGCTTCTTTTCACCAGATGGCAAAACACGTTTCTAATGAATAAGGTGTTGACGCACACAAGATGTAAATGCACTCAACTTATCAGGTGTTAATAAACTCAAAGCAATAACATCGCCGGAATTCAAAATATTTTTAATCATAAAACTTATCACACGTGTACGATATGTGAGATTACGTATACGATAGTACGAAGTTAATCCGATGGAAAACTGTGAAAGCAAATTGCAATGAAAAATTAATTCTAAATATTTCAACTTTTAAGTGTTGCTTTAACGCAAAAACTACTAATATTATTTTTCTCAAATTATGTATTCTCAATACCTCGAGTTTCCTTACAGACTATATATTATTACGCTGTATATTGGACTTGATCAATGGCCAAATAAATTGTAGTTTTTTATTTATGCGAGTAGGGCAGTAAACGAGTTTGCCTCTTTTCAAAGTGTAACCGGCAACCGCACCTCTCCAACTAAAACACAAGTATTGCTTTACAACGGATTATGAGGGCAGCGGAGCACTTCCCCGGTCGAACTACATGTAGTATATATATATATATATATATTTGGGAGATAGAGATAGTTAAGATAATTGTATTCTTAAACGATATTTTTCAAACTTCTTATTGCTTAGCAATTTATATCACGCATCTAAGATCACATTTCGCGGGTAGAATCGCAGGTTAGAACTACTTCATAATAAAACATATACATATTAAGGACAAATTATATTTATGCAAAGGTAAATACGAAGTCCATATCCCAGCTTTGGTCTCTGTGCCGCTTTGCACGCTAACTAAATGTAAACAACTATAAAAAGGGACATCCTGCATAATGCAAATCTTGCTTCTGCTTTGTTCGCAAACATCAACTTTATGATTTGTTTACGTTTGTTGTCGTCTTACACCTTTGTTATGTATTTGGGAACTATAATTCTCGATAAAGTAATATCGTTAATCTTATTTGTAAGATTGACGAAAAAAGCTGGTAAGAAAAGGATACGAAGATCCTGCTCATACATGTCAATCATCCATCAGCCTTTACGCACCCACTGCTGGACGTAGGCCTCCTCTAGGTGCCGCCACTCTGATCGGTTCAGTGTCGTCTGCGTCGAGCGGTTACCTGTTATTACTATCAGGTGGTCGGTCCACTTGGTTAGGGGACGCCCTATGGTCCTTTTACCTAGACGTGGTCGTCCTCGAATACTTGTATGCCCCATCGGTTGTCCGTCCTTCGAGCGATGTGGCCTGCCCACTGCCACTTCAACCTGAAAATTTTGAGAGCTATGTAAAGAATATTTTAAAGTAATTTGCAAGATTTAACCAACTTAGCAAGTAGTAAACCAAAAATTTATTTGTTTTAACTCTATCAGGAAACTTGCGATTCGTACACGGTGAAATTTATAGAATCTTTGTTTGTAAGTACTATGATGTCACAAGCATTGAAATGGGTCCCCTTTAAATTTCATCTCGTATCTGTTTGGATGTACAAACAAAAAATATAACTTTTTCGTATATGCCCCATATAAATGAAGTTACCGTGAACAAAAATTTAATGATTTAACGTCATGTCACAAATGGTGTTGATTATGGTTTATCTGCATTATACCGTAGCGTAAACAGCGTAGCGCCGGCGCCGTAGCGGAGATAAATTAAAAACGCCTGAAGTGATAACGTCGCATGTTTTACCTTTGAATAGATAAATCTCGCGTTCATGCATGAAGAGTGAAAATTCATATTCAGGATGAAAATGTTAAATTAAAATGTTTAATGAATTGGAAGTGTATATGACGTAATGTGTCACCAGTGACTTACGTAAAATGCCATAATAATATTTGGCATTGCTTTATATGTATTAAATACACTATAATGTATATACATTACATGGTAGCATCGAGAAGTTTAAATAGTTCCACCGATTCCTTGGATCCCTAGATTTAATTTCTTTTTACTCTGATTTTAATGTTCTTTTCGTGTAACTATCTTAAGAGAAAACAGGTATCCTACCTAAAAATGAATACACATATTTCCATTGTTATTTATAAGGACTGAGATGGGTTGAAAAAGCGAATCTGACTTAACCTTTACACGTCAGGGAGATCCAGTTATAATGATAAGATAATTTCACACCTACGCAACTAATCTGGAAACCTACTAAGACAAAAACAGCTTAATTAAGTCCAAAATACCGACATAAAACCAGGACAACTAAAACAAATGGTATTTTGAGCCTTGTTTTTGATGTGTTTTTATTAGTGGTATTTACTGTCAAAGTTAACCTATACTTGCTACTTCTAAAAACTAAATCTTTAGTTGTAAAAACGATTTATAATATTAAGATAACTTACACCTGCAACACAAAGTAGGATCAAAACCACTTATCGCAAACATCGACCTAAAACCAAGGCAACATATTATAAACGGTTAGATTGAAAGGTCCGTTTTGTTTTGTAACCACTATTACATGCGCTCGTCACAACTCTACACCGACGATAATTAAAAGCTGTTAAGTTGATTACGTTCCATGTTTACCATTTAGCTTGTGGAAGCTGCTGAAAATATTTGTTCATATTCGGGGTGAAAATTTAATTCATAACTGAAGAAGAATATTTTGTAACAATTAGAATTTGGTTATCAATTCACATAATAAAAATGATTATGTCAATCTTTTAAAAATAGTCGTTTTACGTTCTGTAACAAGATATTCAAGATTTTTACCTTTTGAGAAATCATGGTTTTCATCTTGTGGGAAATACTAATTTAATCCTAGTAAGGAGTAATGACTTTTACGATGTGAGAAATGATGGCTTTCATCTAGTGAGAATGGATGATGTCCATCTGCTAAGAAGAAATTATAATATCTATTTTGGGAAATAGTTGGTTTCATAATATAACCTGCTTTTTTTGAAACTGAAACTGGTTACTAGTGCACTACTGGGCATTGATCATTCTACCGCAACTAAAAGCAAGCCAAGTGCAAACCACGCTGCAAATTGTCGGTATTTCCGGAAAAAATTGAACCTCTAGAAATTCTCCAACAAGATCACAACAAGCAATAACTTCAAGGTCCAAACGCGTTTAGCTTCGAGAATAGCTTTTTCTGGATGTCACCAAGAAAAATATATATTAGGAACTGAGAACTTTCATATTTACCTGGAAGGTAAAGAGTAGGTAAGTTTCCACTTACCATGACGTATTTTTAATATATACATTAAAAGAACAGCCAACGACCATGCAGGCCATGTGAATTTAAATGACCGCTACAACCTATGGACATTTACGTCCAACATCAAACAAAATTCAAGTCCTGATATCGTACGTAGACGCAATGCCACTCTTAACAACTATTATCATCGACTTTGCTTGTAAATATAGTCGGCAATCAAGTAGGCTACATGCTACACTTTAGTGCTTTAAAAAAAATGTATCCGCAAATAAAAATCTTTTTCAAAACATAAAGTCAACTATGGCACTGAAAAATAAAAATAAAATATAAAGTGTTTGTTTTAACAAAGTTTGACGTTCAAACGCATATCTATTCGAACGCAGGCCAATATTGCTCGTTAATTGAGGTATGCAAGCGTGTTTGTTCGTTATCAAAACGAATTCGTTTGATTGTAACTGGTTTTATTTAAGGTATTTTGTGGATTCCTTTGTAAATGGTAGGAAAATAAATTCACATGAAATTATAAAAAAAATATATGCAATAAATAAAACAAAATTAGTTGTCAGGAGATTATAATGATAGTTATTTTGAAATCCATGATTTTATATACGTGTGCGGACAATCCTTGACTGCACGGATTTCGAATATTACGAAATTGTTTCGTATTAAATATGCTTTCCCATTTTTGTTAAGTTTTATTAATATAAATTAAAAACTTAATTTTACATCAATAGCTACACTATCTGGAGGTAAAATATCTGTACCTATGGTACACGGGTCGACGAGAAGACAAAATTACTCCGACAATCAAATTCTGGGCATTTTTGAATTAAACATAATTTGCTTTAACGATTGAAGAAAACCTTATGAGTAACTACATGCATGAAAGTTGTTTATAATGTTCTCAAAAATATGCAAAGTCTTCCAATCATTCCCATTCTTAGAAGAAATCTTTGTCCAGTAGTGAGACAGTAATAGGTTGAAGCGAATGCAAAAAAAAAATTGTGAAGGTACATTTATGGTCGAGAAAATGTGTAATTTTCTATTACCGTTTCTGCCTTCTATTTATTTATTTATTGTATATTTTCTGTATTCAATATACACGTAAAAGAACTCATCGGTGTCGTTCAGGCATCAATCAACGTCGCTTAGCGGAAATAGCTTCGCGAGAGTTCGGAGCAAAAAATAACAAATGCGAGATTATCTTTCACCATCAATACAAGGGTGAATGCACCCCAATTCGTACTTGTATGTTGCCATTTTCCTTTTAAGGTATTACACGTGATTATTATCAAGTATTAGTAAACGATGAAAAATAATTACTTTATCTGTTTGCTTTGTGCCAAGAATAATTTATTTATATATTTTTTCGCAGCTGGCGTGATTTACAATTAAGTCTATCATTATAATCTACGTTTATGGCCGGTATCAGTCAACCTTCGAATATCGAAATTCTAAATGGTTATTAAATATTTGTATTATACAGGACATGGCTTTCTAATCGATCGTAGATAAGTAAATTCAAAAGTCGTGAAAATAGCGAAATAAATCTCGGGACCGAAAGTTAAAAATGAAAAAGATTTTTTCAATAGCCGTACACATCAATGATGTTATTCAAATGAAGTTGTATCTAATATAACTCAGATATTAGTTTGTGCTTAGAACTTTTGAGATATGTTATATTCTGCTTCAGCTATTTGTCCAACTTGCTGAGGAAATGTTTGTTAAAACTTTTCTAAAGGAGCTCATAACAAAAGTTTTCAAAACCCAAGTAATATTAATGCATTTTCTTATGACCCAGTTACAAATGTATAGACTAAATCAATAAAAAATATCAGAAAACCACTTTTGTTAAAATAGTACCAAAAAATGAGACATTTTTATTTAAATTATGCCATGTATAATAATAAATTTTGGAAAATATGTACTGTTCAAATTCGCTTCGAAATAAAAACATCGAAAGCAAAATGAATGGACTTGAAATAATAATAACTTGCGTATGAAATAAATACATTGTTTTATGTCATTTTAATCACTGTACCATATTTTTATTATTCCTTCTGTATACATACTTATGCCTTAGAGCATGTTTCATATACTTTTTTCATGTTTTTACACCGGCGTCGTTTCTTTGCTACCTTAAGATAGATTAGAAGAGAATGCCTAGCGCACTAAATTCGCTATTATATTTTTACTAATATGTATGTAAAATATACTTCAATAAATGAATATTGTAATAAAGGCAATCGATTGGCCGACTACGTAACTGTGTATAGGCCAACATGATCTAATTACTCTCTAGTTACGATGCAGTGTCGCAAATTGATTAAGGAAATATCGCGTTTGAGCTGCGTTCGAAGGGAAATTGTGCCGCTTTTCTGCCCGCTGTAAGATTAATGACGGTTGAATTGCATCGATATGGGTTGCATGGACACGGACAAACAATATTAGTATTTTAGTATGTTATTTATAATCGAATATACGGCGATAAGCCCTTACTGTAGGTAGGGTCAGGAAAAAGCTAGAAAGTGTTTTAAATAAAAGTAACAAGCGTGCATATAGGCTTTAAGAGGTTTTCTGCTTAACAATGGGCAGTTTTTCTTACAGTCATTCTATACCCTGAAATCTACACCTGGAAGAAATTGTCGTTATTCATAAGTAATCCTGTTTTTGCAACGCGCGCATACACACAACGCAATCTCTACCTCTATAAAGTAGGAATGAATGCATACTGACCATCTACATATGAGGCCATCACCTTAATTCTTAAGCGTGGCAATGCATCTGTGATCGACTTCAAGTGGGGCTCCTGGGCTACATTGAATTTGTTATAATGGCCATCGCGGCGGTAACCAGTAATCACGAGGTAGATTGCATTTTCGTTCGCTTCGTTGCTACTTCGATGTAAAAAAAAATCCTAATCACCTTTTATCCTCATAGCATAATATAATCATCTTTTATTCTCCGAGTAGATTCCTTAACATTTACGAAAAAGCCTTGCTACCGCATAATCTGGAATGGAAATAATTCTACGCGATCATCCACAAACTAATAATGCGGACTGGTAGTCCATAAGCACTAATACAATTTACCTTTGAACCGGCGATTGGAGTATCGGCAGCGCAAATTGACACGGAATATCACATTTAAGCTGAGCGGGACGGAAATTGCGCGGCTTTGCGCACCACCGGAGAATTAGCCGCCGATCACTCTGTTAGCTGAGCTGAGCTGATGCAGAATTACACCAACGCGATTACTTGAGCAGACATTTATACTCGTAAGCCTTAGAGACGATTTTATACATTTGTTTCAGAGATTTATCTATTTTATTCTACAACTACCGCGTTTTAGTTTATAACGGTAAAAAGCACATAGGTAATCATATGCTTACAAGATACGACTTTCCGTGTATACTAAGAAATTGAAAATTTGAGATTTTTCTGCAATGAAGTTTTATTATATTGAATTCAATGATGAATTAAACTAAAGAAGCAAACATGCCTACAAGACTTTAACAAACTATGTTACGATATATATTAGATATATTTTAATTTATTAAATATATTATTGACCCTGTCACCTGCAGTCACCATTTCCGTCTGACTTGCTCAGGATTCCGAATTCCCGAACAGGCAAACACCTAAATGGTGAATTCACATCCCTGTTCTAGTCTACATTGACATACGGGGAATCCTATTGCTACGAGTTTGAAAAGAGTATTTTAATTTTTACACGTAACGCTACGAAATACATCGTACTTGTAACATCACAAGGTGTATCGTATCTACGACTAGTATGCTGTATTCGTAAGTTCAATCTAATAACTCGCCTCTGTGCTGCCAACGAGATATCCGAAATTGAAAAAGCCAATCGCGTTGCACAGAGGACTGACGAATTAGGTAATTGCCGATCGTATCACTTGAAGCTAAATTTTCTTTAACGAGGAAAACGATGCAGTTCATTTTTTAAGTGGAATAGTCAGTAATACTCCTTAATCGAATCGCTCACACAATTTAAAGTGTATTAAACATGGTTCATGTAGCAAAACGTTATAAAAATATATTTGATCGGTTCGGTTGGATCGACGTTGCTTATGACAAAAGGGCTGATACATATCTCGCAAAGAATACAATTACAATTGCTATTTAATGCAGGAATGCAAATTCTTAGCACCATGCCAGATGGGCACAGTTTTTATTATAAATTGTTTATGTTTGGCTTTTATACTAATTAGTTGAAAGGAGTACAATGCAAATATAAATTTAATGTATGTAATAAATAGTATGTGGTCACAATCACACAAAGATATTTAGGTTCATGTATAAATGACCATCTTAGTTCTTAGGAATAGCACCGCATCTGTGAACAACTGTTCTATGAAAATATTCATAATTAGCGCTATCCTTAGGCAGCTCGTGTGCTATTTCAATTTCATAAAAAGATAGAGTGGCAGCATTTGAACTACAGATATTTTCGACAGTGCTTGTCTTCAATTTCGGGAAGCTCCATGATTTTCAAGTTATCGAAAAGCATCCGACATTGCACTGCACCAACTGTGTATTCGTATCCTGTCTCACTGCTCTCTTATGATTGATCGGTGACAGGAACACGATGCGGTATGGTAGCTTTGGAACGTAGCTTACACACGCAGACTATTGAAACAAAGATAAGCTGAAATTATACACATTTGCACAGTCCTGCGCGTTGGGTACATCGTAAATGACCGATCAAATTAAAGAGCCCTGTACATCGTAAATGACCGATAAAACTAAGCGACGTCGGCCATGGTCGAGACTTAGATGGGTGATGGGTGGCTAAATTTATTTCTCGTTTCATTACTTCGGTCAATACGTCAAGTTTCCCGGTTGTCATGGATAAATATTGTTAGAAGATCTGAAGTTTGGAAATATCCGACACTGGGATTGGCTATTTACCATATCTCCACTTAAGGTTCATCGAATATTAATTAACTCGTCCAAAAAAAACATATTTTATACTTATTTTTAAAAGAAACGCGTTGTTCATTTAAACAAAACTATAAGTCATATCAATTTTTATGGAATGTCTTAAAATACGTGGTTACAAATTAAGAAAAATATAGTGCAGGGCAATTTGCTACCAATACGATCTCTGCCAATGACTTGGAACAGACGTAGTGCCGTCGCTGCAACCACGACTAAATTGTTACCGCAGCGAAATAACTTACCTATAACAAATCTACAATGTTCCCTGTAATAGCAAACCAATGATCTGTAGAATTTATGCCGACTACAAATAATTACAATTTAACGGCGAAGAGAAATGCCGTTTAGAAACCTACTTGATGCCTGAGAGTTCATTGAAAAATCCTCTATGGATGTGAGATTTACCATTCCTCAATTGTCCAACTTAGAATATGGCCTAAGTAACTATTATTCTAAGAGAAAACCCCAGCAAAGCAATTGGATTACTCTGAAACTAGCATGTCATTTTTTTGTATGAAAAGAGTAGCAAACGAGCATGCAAACCACCTAACGTTAAGTAATCGCAGCTCGTAGACATCCACGTACAACCACAAACACGACCGAAATCCTACCTGAGCTCGAACGTAGATACGTTGCTACTTTTGAGGACTAAGATGGTCTGCTCGCTTCAAAGTGTAGCCGACAACCGCACCTCTCCACCGAAACACAGGTAATGCTTTATGGCGGATTATGAGGGCGGCAGTGGTACCTCCCAGGTCGACCTATAGTTCTCCAATCTTTAAAATATTTTGTATAAACAAGGAAATAAACGTTTCGCAAATTCCATTTCGCCATTGTATCAGTGACACGCTATAGGAAATAACTCTAGATTGCTTTAATGGGGAGTTGATAATCGAGTATTCTAGGAATGCATCAGATGCCGTGTCCGCCCGGCACGAGATGATAGCGTTAAATCGTAGCGCACGATTGTCCCTGGGACACCTGAACCTAATGCGATTGATTACTAATGTGCTGTAAATGAGATGTGGTCTAATAGTAAGATTACTCCACCGTAAGAGTATCCAGGGCTTGAATTCCGGAAACGTATCTGCGACTATCAATGTTGAGTACGTTTTAGAAATTAATTATTATTGCTTTTAAGGCAAAAGACAACGCCATGATGAGATGGACTCGCCCAAATTTATCCACAATTTTTTTACGCGGGAACTAGGAAATTAATTTACTAAAATAAAAGACCCGATACTTAATAGACAGTTGAAATGTATTTTATATTTATAATATTTCCATCGTCTTCAAATCTTCATACTATTTTTGATCATGACACTGATGATGATATGGTATAATGTAGTAAACGTGAAACAAAAATAATATAACTATTTACCTAACAACCATAAACATCAGCCATTCATTCACGGAAAAAGGATCGTCTGTGATCTGTTCCGAAGACATTAACGGACAGAAGGAAAGAAAGCCTTAAACTTTAATTCTCTTCTTTTTTGTTCTCCAAGAGCATAAGAAGTTATGGATCCAGTTTTACAAGTTTTGTGTTGAAGTATACTAAGGAAAATCCGAAAAAAATCTTTTTAAAGTTATTATAAGTAAAGTTCGTCAAATCAATGGCGTCAAATATTTTTTATCTATGTCTTGGTACATAAAATCAGCAAAATACAGAAAAAATATTTGATTCAAAAACATGCATACACAATTCCAGTACATTAATTAAAATTTATTAATTTTTTAATCCAGTTGATAATGTGTATTTTTTAATTTCCTTTATAAAGTTTCATATTATTATCAACATAATAGCTTTTCAAAATCCATGGACTGCGCATATACCTAATCTCGTTTATAATCAATTGAAAATAAGCATATACCAAGTTGAAGTAAACATCCTTCACTTTAAAAGTGGCAACATTTTACACTGACTTTTAACAACGGGATACGTGCTTAATTTTCAAAAGAATGCCAGATACTTTGATCAAAGGGAATCAGAATTCAATAAAGGAGGGTCAGTGAAATACCTATAGATCGAAGAATATAAGGTAGTCTGTAGGATTGCTTTCAAATATTCAAATATTTTCCGGAATTTTCAATATCTAAGAATAATAGAATTCGCGTCGCGTTTTCATGTATATAGGTTCCCTTGATTTTCGCTCGTTCGTTCGAGCATTATTAAACCACAACTTGAATTTTATTCGCCATCGCCAGATAAATCTTTATTTGAAAAATATGTATTTTTTATGAAAAACATTATTAAAATTTAATCTAACCTTATCTGTTTAATTCTTCCTATTTTCTAGTTTTTGTAGATAGTATTTTCTCTTTTTTGTAGTTTTTGTACCTATTTTGCCTGGTAGGAACTATTTTTGGAACAAATAGTATTTTTTTTTCATTATAAAAAAAATGTACCTAATGTAATTCATGATGTATTTTATGAGAAATGTATGTTTATTACATTAAAAGAAAATTAACAGTAATTTGTACGTTATGATTAGTGGCCAGTGTCGTCTATTTACAACAGTTGATAAGTCGCCAATGTTTGCGTAATTTTAAAGATATTTTTAACATCCACCAAGATCTGGGAAAGTCATAGGGATTGGGAAATTTATTCAAAATTTTATTTATATCATAGATAAAATAAATCAAATGTTAAATACACAAACACGCAAATTGGATATAATCAAAGAAAACTTGCTATATTTAAACAACATGAGCAAATCATGTTAGAAAAATAAAAATATGAAGTTAAGGCAACAGAAATGAACATTTCTAACGACAAGTAATATTTTGACTTTTCTCTCTCACTAGATACAACAAATTTAGTGTAAGGGTCTTCAATTTACGTTTTTCGCATCATTACACGAAGATAAGGGCTTTTTAGATGTGTGTTAGATTAGAGTACAGACTTTCAGTAATAATAATGGTATTCTTTTTTAGTTTAGGTGCTACGATCGTTGCCTGTAAGTATCGGTATAAACTAATCACATTAGGGTTGGACCGAAAATTAGACAAATCCTTGACATTAAATTTTCATATTTAACACGTTCATATTTCTGTAGTAACCTATTTTTAAATGGTACAAACATTGTACAATGTTATAATTTAAATTGTACAATATTACAATTCATTTGTAATTTACGAGAAACGTATTTATTTATTTTAATATGCACATTAAGATTTGCAGCTAACCATGTTTATAATAAAAATATCCATGTGTGTAGTGTGTAGTAAAGTAATTGATGCTATCCAGTCACGAACTAAATAACAAAATACAAAATAAAATTTTCATTGAATACATTTCTAAAGTGAAAACTTATAAAACATTGTGATGATTACAATTTTAAAATTCTGAAAACTTACATTCTTTTGTTCAAAAGATACAGGGGAAGTATTGGGTTGACTCAAGGAGCAATAACAAATCCTAAACTTAAATAATAATGTACTTTAGAAACTTCATTACATTTTTTTTACTTTTCAACAATACTTTACATACCATCTTCCAACAGATGTTTTTCGCTCACGTATACATATGTATGGAGTGGCACTTCTAAATATTTTTATTTTTCATTATTTAAAATGAATAATAACAATCGGACAGAGGGGCATGCCGAGTAACATTCCTTTTTAACTATTTGGTTACGGATCCCTCTAAACCGTAGCCACAACCATCGTAGCAGGTTGTTGAAAAACCGCAACGGCTAGTGATTTTTAGTCACGATTTTTCTATCCATCCTAGTTTTTTTTGCAGCGAGCTCTCAGCTCGTGACAGAATATTCCCGGGAGGAAGGCGGCCGAGTAATCCGCTTTGGCCGCGACACCCGCAACTTTATCGATAGCTCTAAATTCTCTACTTTAAACTTGTGCACCGACAAAAGAGTAATAGGATCGGTATTGAACTAACTTTCCAACCTACAAAGTTTGGACCTTGTTTCGCATACCAAATGCACTAAACTTTTTATGGACTACGTTTATTTTAAATTTATTATGTTGTATGGAACTTTATGAGGCTTCGTAAAAAGTAAGAGAGCATACAAACAAAAAATATGAAAATTAAATATGGGGTGAAAGATTTTACGTTTGTGATTTTTCAAATTATAAATCGGGAAATTTTTCAAGGCCATCTTACGGAATGCCCTTGGGCATTCAAGATCTTAAAAAGTATTTGGAAAGTAATACTCATAAAATATATTTCCTACTGGACTGTACTAATACAAATTATAATAACAGATAAAATATAATAATAGTTAAGCAAGCGATATTTCCCTTTGCACATGAAACAAAAGAAAATAAAAGTTTTTTGTTATGGTGTTTTTGTCTATAGAAATGTTCGCTATAACGTTTTTTATATTCATCCTAGCGGGCACACACCAAGTAATAAAAAACTAGCTTAACTTTATAAATGTAGAAGCTTGCGTTTTTGTTCACGTTCGCTTTTCACTTTAAAGTAGATACTTGTGCACAAAAACGTAGCCTTTCACAAGTTCCACAACCGAAATGTGTGGAAGTTGGAAAATATAACCATCAAATTGCGTTCTCACTTGCCTTTGTGCTTTGATACAACATTGCATTGTTATGTACTTTCCATTAAATTTTCACGATGGAATAAAAATATTTCGTAACCGGCACTTTTAAATTTTTCATATAGATCTCAATGTTATATTTCGTTAATCGAGGATTGGTAGCAGTTAAAACTTATGAAACAGAACACAAATTCGTAATCTATCGTAGTTTTTTATGTGAGAAGAGCAGCAAACGAGCATGCAAACCACCAATGATGTTAAGTAGTTGCAGCCACAAACAAGACCGTAATCCTATTTGAGCTCGAACATAGATACGTTGCTACTCTTGAAGACTAAGATATTCGCCTCGATTCAAAGTGTAGCCGGCAACCGCACCTCTTCAACCGAATAAGTAATGCTTTAGGGCTGATTATGAGGGCGGCGGTGGTACATCCCCATCGAAAGGCATATTCTAACAAGTAAGATTACTTATTTGTTCGAAGTATTGTATTCGTCAGAAGAATATCAAACGAGCATCAACATTCAACCGGGTCTAACAAAGTACTTTCTCTTGTAAATTTGGTCGAAATCCACACCACCCTAATCGTAACACAATAATATGTGGACAGCAGAATATTTAAGTTGCGCTGGAGCCCTGCGGAACTATATTTTCATCGTCTACAACCTCATATAACTTTATCTACCGAACTTAAATATAAAAAGAAACATTTAAAGTATACGCTACAAATTGAGAACATCATTCCATTCCTTTGATACGTCGGTTAAAATATTTCACCATTTGCTTTAAAGTGGGGCTAACAAAGGTACAAAGGTGATTATATAAACGATTCTTCACGGTATGGTGTTTTATAGCATAACTCTCAATATTGTATCGACAATAGGTATTTTGAAACCATAGAGAGACCTTTAAATTCTTATTTATGTAGATGTATCCGTTAATTAAGAAACGTGTCAGTAAACTTGTCATCGTGCTGTCGCTTATTCGTGACATATCTCGCAATTGGTTTATGTTCGCAAACGCTTCAAGGCTTTACAAATTTATTTCAAAAATACAATGTTGCAGCGAGAAAGTACCTAATTGCTGTCTAGATTAAAGGTTGGCGCAAAATTTGACAAGGTTATGTTTATTGCCTAATCCTATCTATTCGTAATATAATTAAATTAGCAAAAGTGAGATGCATTTAACCTTGCCGCCGTAATAACAGCAAACAGATTTAAAAATGTTATCTTATCATTAAAAAGGAAAATATCGTAGACAATTTTTGTAATTAAAGAAATGTTTACATTAATATTTACAAGAGTATTTTTTTCTTTATCTGTTGTATTTATTTTTTCTATTACATTAATTCTTTTCTCAATAAAAATAAAAAGTTCTGCATTTGTTTACTGGTTTGCGGTTCTTTGATCAAACTTTTTTCTTAATATACCTGAATTGTACACACAGAGCGCCTGTACTTCTGGTTCTATTATAGGGACATATTATCGCGCTTTATTAGCTTGTAAAGCGACCTGGCCCAAAGATAATTATAGTTAAATACCTTCTTTGTAAGCATTTTTTCACATTACGTATTGCTATATAGCAATACTTATAGTTATAATATAGTAGGCATCTAACATTATATTTCGGAAAGAGCCACTGGATACTTAAACAAACTTTGGTAAGGTATGCTTTTTGACGTCTTTCATTGCCTACTTAATGCCTACGTAACAACGGGACTCTTCATGAACCAGCACTCAATCACAATCGTCACGCACAAAGAGGCTGTATAGAGTAATACCGTCTGTGACTATTAAAAAAAACGCATTAGACACTTAACGTTAATCTTCATTGACAGAACTTTAATGGCCAATACAATCGTTATTCTGATTGTCGATATTCTTATGGACAATTAAAACTGAAGATGATTCGGTTAATGTAAGCTATATAAGAGCAGGAAGTACACCGGTACAGGTATCACCGAACCTCCCCATACTACCGCCACATGCATATCTAACGTGAATCCGTGCTTGCTTCGTTGGTAGTGTAATTGCTTCTTCATTTATATATGAGGCGACCATATTAGATATTTGTACTAGCAATGCATCCAAAAACACCTTTAAATAGGATTCCTGTTCTATATTAAGTTACGCATTTCCATAGGTGATATTGACCACTGATCATCAAGTGACCCGGATGCACATTTGCTTTTTTTTTTATTGCAAAAGAGTAAGAAACGGGCATGCAGGCCACCTGGTGTTAAGTATCACTGCAGCCCATGGACAACCACGTCCAATCTCAGATAGAACAGAAGTTCTATTTAAGGATGGACGCAGATGCGATCCTACTCTTGAGGA